>JAGIQG010000013.1:65924715-66225308 GCA_024679065.1 Sphyrna mokarran
GACTGTGACCCACTCTGGGGGGTCATTCTGGACTGTGACACACTCTGGGGGGTCAGTCTGGACTGTGACACACTCTGGGGGGTCAGTCTGGACTGTGACAGACTCTGGGGGGTCAGTCTGGACTGTGACCCAGTCTGGGGGGTCAGTCTGGACTGTGACCCACTCTGGGGGGTCAGTCTGGACTGTGACACACTCTGGGGGGTCAGTCTGGACTGTGACACACTCTGGGGGGTCAGTATGGACTGTGACACACTCTGGGTGTTCAATCTGGACTGTGACACACTCTGGGGGGTCAGTCTGGACTGTGACACACTCTTGGAGGTGGGTCATGGACTGTGACACACTCTGGGGGGGTCAGTATGGACTGTGACACACTCTGGGTCAGTATGGCTGTGACACACTGGGTGTTCATCTGGCTGTGACACACTCTGGGGGGGTCAGTCTGGACTGTGAACACTCTGGGGGGTCAGTCTGGACTGTGACACACTCTGGGGGTCAGTATGGACTGTGACACACTCTGGGTGTTCAATCTGGACTGTGACACACTCTGGGGGGTCAGTCTGGACTGTGACACACTTTGGGGGGTCTATGGACTGTGACACACTCTGGGGGGTTCAGTATGGACTGTGACACACTCTGGGGGGTCGTAGGACTGTGACACACTCTGGGTCAGTATGGACTGTGACACACTCTGGGGGGTCAGTATGGACTGTGACCACTCTGGGGGTCAGTATGGACTGTGACACACTCTGGGGGGTCAGTATGGACTGTGACACACTCTGGGGGGGTCAGTATGGACTGTGACACACTCTGGGGTCAGTCTGGACTGTGACACACTCTGGGGGTCAGTATGGACTGTGACACACTCTGGGGGGTCAGTCTGGACTGTGACACACTCTGGGGGGGTCAGTATGGACTGTGACCACTCTGGGGGGTCAGTCTGGACTGTGACACACTCTGGGGGGTCAATCTGGACTGTGACACACTCTGGGGGGTCAGTATGGACTGTGACAAACTCTGGGGGGTCAGTCTGGACTGTGACACACTCTGGGGGGTCAATCTGGACTGTGACACACTCTGGGGGGTCAGTATGGACTGTGACAAACTCTGGGGGGTCAGTCTGGACTGTGACACACTCTGGGGGGTCAATCTGGACTGTGACACACTCTGGGGGGTCAGTATGGACTGTGACAAACTCTGGGGGGTCAGTCTGGACTGTGACACACTCTGGGGGGTCAATCTGGACTGTGACACACTCTGGGGGGTCAGTATGGACTGTGACAAACTCTGGGGGGTCAGTCTGGACTGTGACACACTCTGGGGGGTCAATCTGGACTGTGACACACTCTGGGGGGTCAGTATGGACTGTGACACACTCTGGGGGGTCAGTATGGACTGTGACACACTCTGGGTGTTCAATCTGGACTGTGACACACTCTGGGGGGTCAGTCTGGACTGTGACACACTTTGGGGGGGTCAGTATGGACTGTGACACACTCTTGTGGGGGGGTCAGTCTGGACTGTGACACACTCTGGGGGGGGGGGTCAGTCTGGACTGTGACACTCGGGGGGGGGTCAGTCTGGACTGTGACACACTCGGGGGGGGGTCAGTCTGGACTGTGACACACTCGTGGGGGGGTCAGTCCTGGACTGTGACACACTCTGGGGGGGTCAGTCTGGACTGTGACCCATCTTGGGGGGGGGTCTTCTGGACTGTGACACACTCTGGGGGGGTCAGTCTGGACTGTGACACACTCTTGTTGGGGGGGTCAGTCTGGACTGTGACACACTCTTGTTGGCGGGTCAGTCTGGACTGTGACACACTCGGGGGGGGGTCAGTCTGGACTGTGACACACTCTGGGGGGGTCAGTCTGGACTGTGACACACTCGGGGGGGGTCAGTCTGGACTGTGACCCATCTTGGGGGGGGGTCATTCTGGACTGTGACACACTTCTGGGGGGTCGTCTTGACTGTGACACACTCTTGTTGGGGGGGTCAGTCTGGACTGTGACACTCTTGTTGGGGGGGTCAGTCTGGACTGTGACACATCTTGTTGGCGGGTCTCTGGACTGTGCACACTCTTGTTGGGGGGTCAGTCTGGACTGTGACACACTCTGGGGGGGGGGTCATTTCTGGACTGTGACACACTCTGGGGGGGTCAGTCTGGACTGTGACACACTCTTGTTGGGGGGGTCTCACACCCAAGGGTTTATTGTGGTATCCCCGTATCAGCATTTAACTGGTGGCTGAATCATTCATGGTTTCATTCTGGTCTGTTTCACACTGCCAGTGTTGGGTGATCTGAGGGTTGGGTTCAGTAAATTGATTTTTGTTCATGAGAAACAAATAGTCTCTCAGTGGCAGCTTGTGAATCATCAGTCCTGTTTTCTGTTGATTATTTAATTATACAACTTTCCCCATTCCTCCATGTCATGTCTGAAAATGAAAACTGCAAAAAGTCTCGATGACAAGAAGTTAGTGTTAAGGAGACATTCTTGAAGAGAATTTGATCCTCCTTGTTTATTCAGCTGAAACCAGAGACAGAGAGCAAAGACTTGGCTGGATAGTGAGTGGCAGCTGGGCTGTGGAGGTCCCGCCCAGCTCTCCCAATCCGTGTCACTTCTTTGACGGAGGTGGTTTTAGGTGGAGCTGGCTTTCCTGTCATTGTGAAACGCAATAAATCCGATTTTCCTGTTGTGTTTTAGACTTGCCTATTAACTTAGTGGAGACTGGGTTGTGAATGATGCAGGCTAAAGAGAGCTGGGCAGCAGGCTGCTGAAATCTCCAGTTTGATAGTGTTATGATGGTGACCTTAACCCCAGCTATGTCCAGACAAGCAGAACCGAGTTGGAATCCATTGGTGGGTATCAGATAGTTACTTGTTAATGCGGATGGTCAGACACTTGGCTGTATCAGGGGGTTGGGAAATTTTACCTGACAGTCAGACTAGCAACCAGACTTAATTTGTTTGTACTAAATTTCACTTTTGGATGTATATTCAGGAGATTGGATAAATTGCTTTCTCAATGATTAGTGAAATATAAACTGGTGATGTGTGTATATTTAAATAAGATGCTCCTGGGTTTGTAGCTGCCACTAATTTCAGAGTTACTTTCTTTTCCAAAGATCTTGTGTTCTTGTCCTACAATGACTCTGGAAATCGATCAAATTGCAGAAGGGTTTCCTTGGATAGTTATCACCTTTTCTTTGGGGGATGTCCATGGTTACTGAAGCTTGCTAATAAACACACCTTGTTAGATTCATTTGTGGAGCCCCAGATTTTTGGATCAATATAGTTTGAGTGTAATTAGTGCTTACTCTTTTTAAGACAGAAATTTCATGCCTCATTTATTGGCCTTCTTACGGTTGGGTGCAGTAAGGAATATTTTGTATTCCAAATGAGCTTCGAAATCTCATTTGCTGCTCAGTGATTGTGGGACTGAAACAACAAGATTGAATTTTGTATGGGCTGGGCTACTTGCTGGCATGATTCAATGATTGTACTTCAAGCTCGGCTTTGGATTGTCTTGCTGAATAATATCCAGATATCTCCATTACTTCCTAGGCAGTAATAAAAACTGATAGACAGTACTAACACCTGAAATGTCTACTGTCATAGAATCAATTGTTCAGGTATTCTCTATTTTAACTCTTAATCACGTTAGAAAGAAATGGCTTACATTTATGTGACATCATTCACAAACCCAGGGATGTTTTCCAAAATGCTTTGGATGCGATCTTTCTTACCTGCTGTCCATGCCATGTTCCTGTCACAGCAATATTGGAGAATTTAGTGGCTAGCCAAATCTTTGTT
Organism: Sphyrna mokarran; assembly: GCA_024679065.1. Taxonomy (NCBI): domain Eukaryota; kingdom Metazoa; phylum Chordata; class Chondrichthyes; order Carcharhiniformes; family Carcharhinidae; genus Sphyrna; species Sphyrna mokarran. The sequence goes on from JAGIQG010000013.1 coordinate 65,928,530, forward strand.
CAGTACAGTTTTATGGGAAAATCCCATCAATGTAAATGTTGATAACATTCCGGCCTTTATGAGGGTGGCACAGAATTTAGCACTGCTGCCTCACAGCACAAGGGAGCAGGGTTCAATCCCCGGCTTTGGTTACTGTCTCTGGAGTTTGCACGTTCTCCCTGTGTGTGCATGGGTTTTCTTAAGGTGCTCTGGTTTCCTCCCACAGTCTGAAAGATGTGCTTTGGTTAGATGCATTGGGCATGCTAAGTTCTCCCTCAGTGACATGAACAGGCGTCAGAGTGTAACGGCAAGGGGATTGTCACAGTAATTTCATTGCAGTGTTGATGTAAGCCTATTTGTGATATTAATAAATAAACTTTTATTGTCAATGATGTATGTTTTTGAATTGTAATCATAACTGTTAAGAGGGAACACAGGTGAACTTATGCACAGTACGGCCTCTCAAACAACTATGACCAGATCATGTGTTTCAGTGATGTTGGTTGAGGGACAGATGTTAACCAAGAGGATGATGCTGTGGGCCTGAGAGGCCAGTCAGGGCATTGTTTAATACTGTATCCTAAAAGTGATGCCTTTGACTATGCAGCTCTCCCTCAGTATTATAAATAACAGCTTGGATATATGTGTGTGTGTGGAATGGGAATTGAATCCAAGAATAATGGATTTGAGATGAGTTGACCTCTGGGTAAGATATATTATTAAGAAGCATCTGTCATTGTTTATGCCATCTGATTGGTCCCTTACCTGAGCTGGCATTCTACAATTATTCTTTGCAGCTTGATTTTATGGTTTGGATTATTGCTACACAACAGCACACCACCTAAAAGCTACATGTCCCTGTGTCTGCTTGGGTTTCCTCCGGATGCTCCGGTTTTCTCCCATGGTTTGAAAGATGTGCTTGTTAGTTATATTGACCGGAACAGGTGTCGGAGTGTGATGACTAGGGGAATTTCACAGTAACTTCATTGCAGTGTTAATGTGATGTTAAATAAACTTTAAAAAACTTTAGCTTTTTTACAGATTCTAGGGGGCCAATTTGAGATTGTAGGGTTGTGTTGACAGGTTTTTGTTAAGAGTATTAAGAGAAAACGTACAAAGGCAAACAAGCGAGTTCTCCCATAATTGAAATAAAAGCCAGCAGCGTTCCTTCCAGAGTGTTGTAAAGTGTGGAGGTACACTTCTGCTGCCCTTTGACTCCGCACAAGGAAGGTTTGGGAACATTGCCCTTACTTTGAGTCTGTATAAAGTATCACATATTCCAGCAGCCTAATACCTGCTTAAGGTGATTGCTGAGGATGTCTGAACACTGGTCTAAGGCCAACAATGACATCTGATTTATTTCAATCATGTCGAGGTGCAGAATATAACTCCATGTAATTGATCTTTTATACTCCCTGTCCCTAGCCCAGATAAGGACCAATATCAACCCACTGTGTTGTTAGGGCTGTTCAGTTTTTATCTTTTCTTTAACATGTGGATTACAAATGATAAGAGCAAGTTGAATGTTAGCAAATGATTTCTTTCTCATAGAGTAATGGATTCTTCCTTCAGGCAACAGCTAGATCTGTTATTGGCTGAAGGAGAGATGACTTGTACAAGAAGTACAATGTCTGACATTGATCCAGGATAGAGTGGTCTCCTGGACTCATTTCAACTTCCAGCCAGGGTTGCCATCTCTACTCAGGTGTATTCCTGGAGTTTGTTCCCTCTCAGTTCTCACTGGTTCTATTTAATCAACACCATTCTCCGCAGGGGGAATAACAATTGCCAGCACTGTTCCTGGATTGTCGCCATTTGAAATACCAGTAGGTGATTCAAGTGAGTCCATGTTACTACCGCCCACTTGAAGCCTGACACCCGTTGCCTGAGTAATGCTCAGTGTGCTGATCAATGGATTGGTCTGATGTGTGTGTAACTTAATCTAACCTGGGTGTAGAACTGAAAGAAATGGATGTGACACAACTGAAGTTGCACACACAATATTGGAAAATTAAGTCATTGAAAATGAAAACAATGAGAGTAAATCAGCATGCACTTTTAAAATTAAAAGCTGAACCTAATATGAAGTGCAAGTGGGAGATTTATGTTAAGCCTATCACATCCAAACCAAATGAATGGAAAAATCACCTCGGTTGAGTGTCTATTTGAGTGAAGTGGAATCTACCCTGTTAACCCCATGGAAACGTGAGCCTACTTACCTAATCCACAAAGACTAGGCCGACAGCCAAGCCTATAGAACTTGCCAATATGAATAGAGGTGCAGCTGGAGTGTAACCGAATTGTGCTGGTTACCATGGGACAGTGATATATTTCTTGCTGCTCTGCCAGACAGCCTGAGAAAAAGACTTACATTCATATAGCCTCTTTCACAACCCCAGAACATTCCAAAACATTTTACTGACAAGGAAGTTGCTTTGAGGAGTAGTCACTGTTGTTGTGTAGAAATGCAGCAAGCTCTCACCAAAGGGTAACACAGAGGATAACATTGTTGCCTCACAATACAAGAGCCCTGGCCTTGGGTGACTGTCTGTGTGGAGTTTGAATGTTCTCCCAGTTTGTGGATTTCTTCTGGGTGTTCTGGTTTCCTTGCACTATCCAAGGTTGTGCAGATTAGGTGGGTTGGTTATGCTAAACTGCCCCTTAGCATCTTGAGATATGTAAATTAGATTGATAAACCATGGTAAATGGATTATAAGATAGGGTGGGGGAGAGGACTTGGCTAAGATATTGTTTTGGTGCATACTTAATAAGTTGAATGGACTCTTCTGCACTTTAAAGATTCTATGAAACAATGATTAAATGGATGTGCCAATTTTTTGATTAAAGTAGGAAATATTCAACAGGTTAGGCGGTGTTTGTGAAGAGATCAACAGAGACAACAACAAAGTATTAACCAGAAGCCTTGCCCTGGATTTTGCAGTGACAATGATGGTGAAACCTTGATCATCATTGTTCCATAGGCGCAATTCTCCCATCCGGCTGCAGTAATGTTTTAAGCGTGCAGGCCAAAAAAATGACGCGTTGGCCAATTCCTGCAAGAGTTCACGCTGCATTTGCGCCTCCAGGGCCCGGATTTCCAGCAGTGTCCGTACGGTGCCGGAAATCAGCTGGAAGACAGGGTTAGCATTTGGATAGTACTTTCAATAATATTGAAATATTTTCAGTGGGCCTGGGACTGAGTTCTCCAGAACCGCTAACTTCTACCATCCTGCAAAGTGTTTCACCCCAGTGGAGCTTACAGTAGATCTTCATGATTGGAGAGTGAGTAGCCAGACCCCATTGAAATGAAGGGAGGGCAATCAGGCCTCTCCAGGAGGTCAGGCAGTGGAGAGGTGGGTGGGGGAGGGGAATGGGTGGTGCCCCATGGGCATTGGCACCCTGACACAGCCCAAGGAGCAGACATTTCTGGGCCTCTGCTACACAGCCTGTTCAGTATTTGCAGCATTTTCTGCTTTAGTTTGTTACTGTCGCAAGTAAGCTTACATTAACATTGCAATGAAGAATTTAGCATAGCCAGATGCACCTAAGCAGCACATCTTTTGGTTGTGGGAGGAAAGTGGAGCATCTGGAGAAAACCCATGCAGTCATGGGGAGAACATGCAGAGTCCGCACAATGACCCAAGCTGGGAACTGAACCTGAGTCCCTGGCACAGTGAGGCAGCAGTGTTACCCACTCTGCCACCATGCCAGCCAAAAAAGACCTTATAAATCTGCTCAGGTTCTTCAATCTACCAGAATTTAACTAATTCCATAGGAAATAAGAGTAGGCTATTCAGTGCTTTGAGCCTGCTCCACCATTCATTTTGATCATGTCTCATCCGATCATAGAATCTCAACAGTACAGAAGGAGGCTATTCAGCCCATTGAGTCTGTACCAAGTACAATCTTACCCAAATCCTATTGCCATAATCCCACACATTTACCCTACAAATCCCCCGACACTGGGGGCAATTTAAAAAGACCTAACCTATATATCTTATATATACTCTACTGTGGGAGAAAACCGGAGAACCTGGAGGAAACCTATACGGACAGGAGAGAACACAAACTCCACACAGACAGTGACCCGAGGCCGGAATTGAACCTGAGTCCCTGGTACTGTGAGGCAGCAGTACTAACTGTTATGCCACAGTGCCTTCCTGGTATTGCATCTCAAATCTTTCCTCCGTTTTCAGAACATGGCGATACTGGCAAGATAGATTTCTTTTCTGCTTCTAGATCCTATGAGAAGTCATTTTATTGAATCACTGAGGCTGTTGGCTTGCCAACTATCCATAATGCTGGAACTTTTTTTTACTCAATATTGTCTTTGAATTCCCATTTTTTTCTCACTTCCAGTACTTATGTAACTAGTAAGCAGAAATGTTCAAAGATCATATTTAAAAAGAAACATTTTTAAATGCTTTTTGTTCTTGTAGTATTGATCACATTAGTATCCAGGAGTTTCGTATTTTATATCTGAAGAACCCTAGGTCAGTCCTGGAGTGGTTTGAATACAACTGAATGGTTTGCTCGGCCCTTACTTTAGAGTGAAGTTATAAAGTCAACCACTTTGCTGTTTATTAATTGACATGTGTAGGCGTTCTGTGAACAATTGAAACACTGTGGTCCTAGGAACTGTGCTCTCACAGAAAATGTAAATATGCTGTTATACATCTGCCCAAACAAGGATCTGCCTGGGTGTTTAACCTAGCCAATCATTTGTTTCTGTTTGTAAAAAGGGGCAGTTAATGGTTTGTGTCAGTTTTAATAAAGATCACCATAGCTAACGCAATGTGGCAGAACCACCATTACCTGGAACATAATGGATCTGTGTGCAGGGTTAATTTGCTGAGCTTGTGGCCTTTATTTGAACTTATATTGCACTTGTATATTGAACATGTAAATTAACCAGAATAGGCCAAGTAATTCTCCCACAAGGGACTAGCTTGTGAGTCATCATTATACAGATCTCGAAAGTGGGCCAGTTCTGTTCCCTCAAAAATTTGCAACTGGATATTTTTATCATGAGTAACAATTTTTTATTTATTCTTTTTATTTTTATTAAATGTATTACTGTCATAAGTTGGCATTAACATTGCAAAGAAGTTACTGTGAAAATCCCCTACTTACCACACTCCAGTGCTTGTTCTGGTACTTTGAGAGAGAATTTAACATGGTCAATGCACTTAATCAGCATGTCTTTCAGACTGTGGGAGAAAACTGGAGCATCCGGAGGAAACCCGTGAGAACGCGCAAACTCCACAGACAATGCCCCAAGCAGGGAATTGAACCCAAATCCCTGGGACTGTGAGACAGCAGTGCTAACTACTGTGACACAATTTGATTTTAATGTGGGAGGGATGGTAACTGACGATAACATCACTGAACTAGTAATCCAGGGGCCCAGGCTAATGTTATGGGGGGGCATGGGTTCAAATCCCATCACAAGAACTGCTGAAATTTAAATTCAATTAATACATCTGGAATATAACACTAATTTTAATAATGGTAAATATGACAATTATCACCAATTGTTATAAAAACCCATCTGGTTCACTAATGTCTCTTAGGGAAGGAAATCTGCTATCTTTACCCGGTCTACTTGTTACTCCAGATCCACAGCAATGTGGTTGACTGCTCTCTGAAATAGCCCCGCAAGCCACTTGGTTTAAGTGATGGTAACAAATGCCAGCCAGCGACACCCACATCCCATGAAAGATTGCATTTTTACAAGAGATTAAACAACAACAGCTTGTATTTACCTAACATTTTTAATGTAGTAAAACATCGCTTGTTACATTACGGCAATGTAATCAGACAAAACAATCAGACAAAAGGCATTGCTTTTTATATTGGTCGGCGCAACATCGAAGGCCGAAGGCCCTGTTCTGTGCTGTAATGTTCTATGTTCTATGTTCTAAAACTGACACCAAGCCACATAAAGAGAAGGGTAACTAAATGCTTAGTCAGAATGGTAACTTTTAACAAGTGTCCAAGGGAGGAAAGAACAAGAAGTATTCAGGAAGGAAGTTCTTGAACTTCAGTCCTAAGCTGCTGAAGGTGAAATGATAAATATCAGGGATACACGCGAGGCCAGCATTGGAAAAATGCAGCCATCCTGGAGGGTTGGAAGGGGGAGTGAGGCCATGGAGAATTCCAAAAATGTTTTAAATTTGAGGAATTGCTGGACTGGGAACCAAGGGTATGGAGAACTCTGGAGCAAAGACAAGTAAATGAAGTTAGGGTAATGATCATGCCCTAGTGTGACTGACTGAAGGAGAGGAGTAAGGGACTATACAGCTTACTCTTATTCCTGAATCTGTGACGCAAGGTAAAGAGACTTTGTCATCAGCGTTTGTAAATTTGTAAATTTTTTTGGGTTCATGATTTGGAGGAAGGTGATTGTGGCAGATCTTTAGGCTGATGCTTCATTGCTCTCATCTCTAAGTCATGGGTTCAAGCCCCCTTCCAGAGATTGAAGCCCTTATCCCAAACTAAATATGCCACGTGTGTGGGAGTGCTGCACTTTAGGGGTGAATCTTTTGAATGAGATGTTAAACCAAGCTGCCCTCGCAGGTAACCACAGAACACCCCTTGGCATGACTCAAAAGAGAGCACGAGGAGTTTTCTTCTCTGTCCTGGTCAGTATTTATCCCTCAACCAATATCTCAAAACAAATAATCCTATCGTTTTCTTATTGCTGTCTGTGGGAGTTTGCTGTGTGCAAATTGGTGTTCTGTTTCCTACATTAATTCTGAGATTGCGTGTTGATTGTAATGATCGGCTGCAAATGATTTTGAGACGTCTTGAGATCAGGAAAAGGGTGACGTGATTGCAAGTGCCCTCGCACCCTCCTCATGTCCCATCATTGCAAATTTGCCAAATCTCATTTTACATAGGTGGTGCCTTATTTAAATTTAAGGCTCAATCTTTTGGGGGAATCGATTGCCCAGCGGTATCACTAGACTTAATCCAGAAATTCAGTAAAACTCAATTCACGTTCTGGGGACCCAGGTTTGAATCCCACCATGGCAGCTGGTGGAATTTGAATTCAATTAAAAAATCTGGAATTAATAATCTATTGATGACTATGAAACCATTATCAATTGTCAGAAAAATCCATCTGGTTTACTAATGTTCTTTAGGGAAGGAAATCTACTGTCCTTGCCTGATCCGGCCTACATGTGACTCCAGAGCCACAGCAATGTGGTTGATTCTCAACTGCCCTTCAGCAACTTGGGATAGCCAATAAATGCTGGCAAGCCAATGATGTCCATGTCCCACGAATGAATAAAAAAACACACCTTTACATTCATAATATTTGAGCAATGGAAATAACTGTTATTAACATTGTCTGTCAGTCCTTCCCTCTGTCAGAGCTTAAACATAGACATAGAGTCATAGAGGTTTACAGCATGGAAACAGGCCCTTTGGCCCAACTTGTCCATGTCACCTTTTTTTTAACCACTAAGCTAGTTCCAATTGCCCGCATTTGACTTGTATCCCTCTATACCCATCTTAGCCATGTAACTGTCGAAATGCCTGTTCAAAGGCAAAATTGTACCTGCCTCGACTACTATCTCTAGCAGCTTATTCCAGACACTCGTCACTTTCTGAATGAAAAAACTTCCCTCTGGACCCTTTTATATCTCTCCCCTCTCATTTTAAACCAATGCCCTCTAGTTTAAGATTCCCAACTATTTGGAAAAGGTATTGACTACCTCGCTGATCTATACCCCTCTTTATTTTATAGACCTCTCTAAGGTCATCTCTCAGCCCCTACACTTCAGAGAAAAAAAGGCCCAGTCTATCCAACCTCTCCTCATAACTTAAACCATCAGGCCCTGGTAGCATCCTAGTAAATCTTTTCTGCGCTTTTTCTGGTTTAATAATATCTTTCTTTAATAGGGTGACTAGAACTGTATGCAGTATTCCAAGTGTGGCCTTACCAATGTTTTGCAAAACTTCAACAAGTTGTCCCAACTCCTGTATTCAATGTTCTGACTGATGAAATCAAGTATGCTGAATGCCTTTTTCACCAGCCTGTCCACCTGTGACTCCATTTTCAAGGAGCTATGATCCTGTATCCCTATTTCTCCTTCGTTCTATAACTCTCTTCTGTGCCCTACCATTAACTGAGTAAGTCCTGCCCTGGTTCAATCTACCAAAATGCAACACCTCGCATTTATCTAAATTAAACTTCATCCGTCATTCGTCAGCCAACTGATCCAACTGAAAAAGATCCCATTGCAATCCTCGATAACGTTCTTCACTGTTTAAGCCAGCAATCTTGGTATCATCTGCAAACTTACTAACTAAGCCTCCTAAATTCTCATCCAAATCATTAATATAAATGACAAATAACAATGGTCCCAGCACCAATCCCTGAAGCACATTGTTGGTCACAGGCCTCCAGTTTGAGAAACAACCCTCTACAACCACCCTCTGTCATCTGTCATGATATGGATATGAGTGCCTCTGCAGATCAGAACACTGCATTTGCCTGACGAAGGCGCATAGCGTTGAAAGCTCGCGGATTTACTATCAAATAAATCGGTTGGATTTAAAATTGGTGTTGTAAAACTTTACTGAATCTGTCATCCAGCCAATTTTGTATCCATTTGGCTACCTCACCCTGGATTCCATGATGTACCTATCATGCGGTACTTTGTCAAAGGCCTTGCTAAAGTTTCTGCTTATATTTCCAGTAAATTAGAGAGGGCTTTGGGAAGACCACAGCAGATTCATCAAAAGTTATTCTTGGAGTGTCAGGAAAGAAGTGTGTGAAAGTAATCCCAATAAGAAGTGTCACAATGCCAGGTTAAAGTCCAACAGATTTATTTGGTAGCATAAGCTTTCGGAGCACTGCCCCTTTATCAGGTGAGTCAATCCCAGTATTTCCCAGTCTCCAAACTGTTGGGTATCACCTGGAGTCTAGACTATCCCTCCTGGGCATTTCAAGTGAGAAAATGATTTTGATTGGTGGACTTCCCACGTAAAGTTTGTTGCTCTGTTGACAATGTGATCAGTCGGAATTCTCCCAAAAAATTTTTAAATGTCCCCAACGAGGAAACCAATGAGATTCCTGCAGAGATGGTCAGAGTGATTCAGTTCACAATTTAACCACACTTAGAATTTTACCTTGAAGTGGACACCTAAAGATGCTGGCAAGTCCTTCTCCTTGGAGATCTGGGCACCATTTATAAAGAGCACCTCAATCTCCAGACAAACCTACGCACCTCACCATTTCCTAATTGCCAGGTCAGACACCCTCCACCCCACTTGCTGGCATCAGATTTTGCTCACTCACAGGCACCGGCATCCCAATCCATTACCCCCTCCAAGAGAGTGACATTCCACTATGGGGTCGGCAAAGGTCTTCCCTACAGTCCAGTGTTCTGATCTTTACTGAAACATGGCTTTCTCATCCCTGCTCTGCCCCCAACCCTGTTTTAGAAGGAGAGCTATGACCCCCTTAATCCTCGAACTACCCTTGTGTCTTTACACAATGCAATGATCACCCTATTGATTGTCCTCGTTGCTAAATGGAAGGATTGCCAAGTACTTTTTCACAAAAAAGGTGTTTCCTCTTTAAGGTGTTGTGCTTCTCCCACTGGATAAAGTTTTTCCCCTCTCACTTGCAACATTGAAGTAAGTCGGTTGGAATTAATGATGCCCAGAGCTAGTTGGCTGGACCTGATTCCATTGATTCTGTTTTTCTTTCCCTCTCTAGTGGCTGGCTAATGAGTGTGTAAACCCCGACTAATGAAGCAGCATTTACTTAGGGAAAGGTTAGGAGGTCCACGGCAGGGCAAGACCTCAGAGGGGAGAGCGTGTACAGCTGCATCTTCTGAGGCTGCTTCTGGTGACTGGGCAGCATAGCCTTACTGCATCAGAGAATGGAGATAGAGCATTTCTGCTTGACTGAGCTGTCTGCTCGCGGCAGAGCTTGGTTCTGGAGTGGGGCACGGTGAAAGGGTTGCTGTGTGGACGACTTTTGGACGATGTGCTTCTGAGCGAGAGCAGCAAGAAAGAGCTAGGCTTTAATGCACTGCTTCTCAGACATTTTGGAGATCTGAATGCCTTGACTTGGTTACGGTTTGAGGCTGAGACAAGCACTTGCTTGGGGGATGTTCAGTAGACGTTTGTGTGGATAGGCAGCGCCATGATAATGGGTCACTGTCACAGCGTAAGTCGGCAACCTCCCTAAACCATATCCATCCCCCCAACCCTCATGCACACACACACACACACACACACACACACAATGTCGTCTAATCGAATCCTGTGTTGCCTTTCCAGATAGCTCGCCAGCTTCCCTGGATTTTGCTGACGACACAGGATTGCTTTGCCTGAAGATGGAAACACTGGAGTCGGAACTGACCTGCCCTATCTGTCTGGAGCTGTTCGAAGATCCGCTGCTTCTGCCGTGCGCCCACAGCCTCTGTTTCAGCTGCGCCCACCGCATCCTGGTGTCTCACTGTGCATCCAACGAGAGCGTGGAATCTATCGCTGCCTTTCAGTGCCCGACGTGCCGCTATGTCATTGCCCTCAACCACCGTGGTCTAGAGGGGCTAAAGCGTAACGTCACTTTGCAGAACATCATCGACCGCTTTCAGAAGGCTTCAGTCAGTGGTCCCAACTCGCCAGGCGAAAGCCGCCGGGAGAGACCCTTTGACGGCAGCGCCATGACGACGGCCGACCGTATCCCCTGCCAGTTCTGCGAGCAGGACCCGCCGCGGGCGGCTGTGAAAACCTGCGTGACCTGTGAGGTCTCCTACTGCGACAGCTGCCTAAAGGCCACCCACCCCAGCAAGAAACCTTTCACTGGGCACCGGCTGATCGAGCCTGTCCCTGACTCGCACCTCCGGGGCTTGATGTGCCTGGAGCATGAGAGCGAGAAGGTCAATATGTACTGTGTGACGGATGAGCAGCTGATCTGTGCCCTGTGCAAGCTGGTGGGACGGCATCGAGACCACCAAGTGGCAGCGTTAGCAGATAGATTTGACAAAATAAAGGTACGTCGATTTGTTATACTACACTTTTTCGTTTCATGTGTTGGTGGGGGGAAGATGCTGGTGAAGATGATGATGTCAAATGTTATCTGTTTGCACCCCTGGAAAATACTGTGGGATATTTCAATACGCTATAGGTGCTACATAAATGCAAGTTCGCTTTGTTGTTGTCAGAACCCTTTCTGGCTGACAGATTTTAACACGTCCAAAGTCAATGCCTGATAAGAGGATGTGGTTGATGAACAAGCACTTCACTCAGTAATCTAGGAGATGAAGGAAAAATGGAGTGTGTTTCAGTAAGAAAGATACTCCACTTGATGAAGGGAGTTCAGACATTTAGAATAACATCCTAAACATTTGGACTTCAAGAATATTAGGAGTCAAACTCCAGTTCACCCCATAGAGATAGTCTTTAAAAAAAAATCAAAGGAGAAAAATCACTACAGTACATATCATTTTAAAATAGGCTATGTAATCACATAGATAACTTCAAAGAAGGTTTCTTTTTTTAATTATATAGTGATAATTCGTGCACGGTATCACAGTATTCATTGCCTCACAGTGGCAAGGGCCTGACTTTGTTTCCTGGCTTGGGTCACTATCTGTGCGGAGTCTGCACATTCTCCCCACGACTGCGTGGGTTTTGAACGGGTGCTCCAGTTTCCTCCCACAGTCTGAAAGACGCGCTGGTTAGGTGCATTGGTCATGCTAAATTCTCCCTCATTCTCCCAAACAGGAGCCAGAGTGTGACAACTAGGGGATTTTCACAGTAACTTCATTGCAATGTTAATGTAAGCCTATTTGTGACAAATAAATACATTTTAATAAATTTTAGCATCCAAACTGCGCTGAAATTTATATCAAACCACAACGAATAACGGGACCCTCAGCTGATGTTTCTGCTCCGTATCAACGTCTACCCACACATCTGGTTGGTTCCCACCCCAGCTGGTTTTGTGTGGACACTCCTGGAGTCAGTGGTTTCTTGGCAGAATGCTGCCACTGAGTGAAGGAATTGTTGTTTTGCTATTCAGGTTATCCACTGCAGGCTACAATCCATTCCTGCTGCAGGGACCCATCACATATGAAGCTCATCTTTCTCTTAGCTATGACTGTAATTCTATATCCTGCACACTCTCATTTACTTCTCCCCTACATACTCTATGAACAGTATTGTTTTTTTTGTGTAGCATGCAAGAAACAATACTTTTCACTGTATCCCACTACATGTTGACAATAATAAATCAAATCAAGATGATCTCTGGGAACCCCCCACTATACTCCTCCTGTGGGAGCAGGCAGCAATCAATTTCGGGTGGGCCCTGGGAATCAACTGCTGGGAGGATTGCAGAAATTGGCTATTTGGGGGCTTTGAGAATTGTCTCCCACCAAGAAAATTGGGAATCTGATCCTTGGGGTAATTGGGAATCTGTTCCCTGGCTGGTTTTACATGTGGCTTCAACATCAATGCCTTTCTGCAAAATAGCCTAGCAGGCTTCTCCGTTGCATCAAACTGCTGCAAAGAAATGATCGCATGGGCTGCAGTGACTCGAAAAGCGGGCTCACAATAGGGAACCAGGGGAAATAATTTCAACCTTGCCGACCATACTATTGTCCAAGAATTAATTTTTAAAAGTCACTGATGTCTGCTTTGAATGCCATATCTTCTATTTCTCTATTCCCTTATGATGGTCTCTCTCTCACTGTGGCCCTTCTCTGCCTTCATTATTTCATTGCTTCAATTTTTACTCATGTGTGCTCTCGTGACCCTATTTTTTTTCTCATGTCTTCTCCTGCCATCTTCCCTCCCTCTTCACCCTGCTTTTTCTTATCCTTTCTTCTCACCCACAAATAATCTTTTCCAAGTTTCTGTCTTTAATCCTTCCCTTAATTTGATTTACGTAATGTGTTTGTTTGATATCTTTCATAATCTCAGGACTTCCCCATTCTAGTGAATTAACCCCTTCAGTGCAATACAGTAATGATTTGATTTATTAGTATTACATGTATTGGTCTACAATGAAAGTTTTTTGCATGCTATACAGTCAAAACATACTGTACAAATGGGATAAGGAAAGGGGAGGGTGTAGAACATATTGGTAGGGTATTGATAGGGTGAAGAGAAAGAACAACTTAATATATGATAGGGTCATTCAAAAGTCTGATGGCAGTAGAGAAGAAGCTGTTCTTGAGTCGATTAGTACGTGTTTTCAGACACTTGTATATTTTTCCTGATGGATGGAAGTGGAAGAGAGTATGTTCAGGTGTGTGGCATCCTTGATTATGCTGGCTGTTTTCCTGAGGCAGCAGGAAGTGTAGACAGGGTCAATGGATGGAGATTGGTTTGCTTAATGAAGTGGGCTATGTTCATAATCCTTTGTAGGTTCTTGTGGTCTTTGTCAGAGGAGGAGCCATAGTAAGTTGTGATATATCCAGATAGGATGTTTTCCGTGGTGCATCAGTAATAATTGATCAGAGTTGTAATGGACATGTCATTATTATGACAAATTTCTTCAGCCTCCTGAGAAAGTAGAGGTGTTGATCGGTTTTCCTAACTATAGTGTTGATATGGAGTACTATATCTGGCAGCCAATTTGCACACAGCTAGACCCAAAACCAAGAATGAAATAAATAGTTAGATCGTCTATTTGTAGTGATGTTGGTTGAGAGAGCAATAGGACACCAGGAAAACACCTTTGCTCTTTTTAAAATACTGGAAGGAAAGACTGGGCCTCTGTTTAAAGTCTCATCTAAAAGATGGCACCTCTGACAGTGAAGCACTCCCTTGGTACGAGATCTTGGGCTCAAGTCAGTGGGGTGGAGCTTGAACTCATGACCCCTGACCTAAATGGCTGGGGCATTAATTTACTGAAAGACTGTTATACATTTGTCATATTCTTTCATCTTTCAGTAGGAGGAATAAGACTGGGAGTGGAAAATAATCAGAAAAAATACATTTGGAAACTAGCTGAGTGTATGTCAGTACCACAAAGAGCATTGCCCATATATAAATGCGAAGAGATTGAATGAATAAATTGTGCAAGCTCAGGAAACTAAAAGCTTTTTCTAAAGCTGAGGTACATTTTTATGTAAGTGAAGACACTATTTCATGTTAATTCATTATTAAGTATTTTCAGTTCTAACTAACAGCACTTTTGAAAAATGTAACATCTCTTGGGAGCTCATATAGAGCTTGTTCTTTTCGCAAGGGGAGAATCCATTTTCTCAATGGTCCTCACTGTGATAAGCTCTAGGCTTTGAGCCAGAAGGCTCTGTGTTTGAACTATGCTCCAGACAGTACCCAAGTGAGAGGAGACTGGAGATTGGATGCTCATGCCTGGTGGGTACGGGTACTTTCTTTCCTCTAATCAATTAGGTTGTAGGGGTCCATCAAATCCTTAATGCGAGAGGAATAACAACCCTCTTTTCTTCAGGTTTGTTCTTGCCAAGGATCGGAAGCAATGCTGCACCAGTCAGTTCAAATGTAAACAACAGCATTTTTAGAAATGGTTTCATTGCTAACCAAGGGATGAAACTCAGGAAGGTCCCAATCTTTTCCTCACAAGTGATTGTACTGGAAGAGGTGCAGGGAAGATTCACCATGATGTTGCCTGGGACGGAACATTTAAGTTATGAAGAGAGATTGGGTAGGCTTAAGTTATTTTTTCTGAAGACTGAGGGGCAACCTGATTGAGATGCTCAAGGTTATGAAGGACATGAAGAGAGTGGATAGTAAGCAGCCATTCCCTTTAGTTGAAGGGTGGTTGCGAGGGGACACATGTTAAAAGTGAGGAATGGGAGGTTTAGGATAGATTTGAGGGAAAGCCTTTTTTAACCCAGAAAGTGGTGATGGTCTGGAATGCACTAGCTGACAGGGTGATAAAGACAGGATGCCTAACAACCTTTACAAAGTACCTGACTGAGCACTTGGTATGCCAGAACTTTCAAGGCCAAGTGCTGGCAAGTGGGATTAGGTGGACAAATCAGGGCCTTCCATGCATTGGTGCAACCTAGATGGGCCAAAGTGCAGGCAGTGCACTTTTCTCCACTGTATTTATTCTATGATTCTGTGACCGGCCTCATGTCCACTTTATCAGGACAGTGTCCTGTATGTGTCACACATCTTGCTGCTGATTATTTTTACAGTCATTGTCTTCTTTGCGAGGGCCTCTTTCATTGTTCAGACTTCATGCACTTAGGAAGTGATAGAACATAGAACATAGAACATTACAGCACAGAACAGGCCCTTCGGCCTTCGATGTTGCGCCGACCATTATAAAAAGCAATGACCCTCCAAACTAAACCATTCCCTTCTCTTCCATGTACTTATCAACTAACCTCTTAAACGCCACCAAACTTGGCGCATCTACAACTGCCGCAGGCAGGGCATTCCACTCCCGAACCACCCTTTGGGTAAAGAACCTACCTCTGATATCCGTCCTATAACTATCACCCCTTAATTTAAAGCTGTGTCCCCTCGTGCTAGCTTTCTCCATCCTAGGAAAAAGGCTATCACTGTCCACCCTATCTAAACCTCTAATCATCTTATATGTTTCGATAAGGTCCCCTCTTAGCCGCCTCCTTTCTAACGAAAACAACCTCAAATCCCTCAGCCTCTCTTCATAAGACCTGCCCTCCATACCAGGCAACATCCTGGTAAACCTCCTCTGTACCCTCTCCAATGCCTCCACATCTTTCTTATAATGCGGGGACCAGAACTGCACACAATACTCCAAGTGCGGCCGCACTAGAGTTTTGTACAGTTGCAACATGACGTTGCGGCTCCGAAATTCAATCCCCCTACCAATAAAAGCTAAGACTCCTATGCCTTCTTAACAACCTTATCGACTTGATTGCCAACTTTCAGGGATCTATGCACATATACACCAAGATCCCTCTGTTCATCAACACTATTAAGAATCCTACCATTAGCCCTATACTCTACACATTTATTATTCCTGCCAAAGTGCATTACCTCACACTTTTCCACATTAAACTCCATTTGCCACTTCTCGGCCCAGCTCTGCAACTTGTCCAAGTCACTCTGCAAACTATAACACCCCTCTTCACTATCTACCACTCCACCGACTTTAGTGTCATCTGCAAATTTACTAATCCATCCTTCAATACCCTCATCCAGATCATTTATAAAAATTACACCAGACAGAGTGGTTGCTACCCTCACTGAGTTCAGCTGATCAGGTGAGGTGAGGTACCAGGTTGTATCTGCTGGTGTGCATTACCAGCTATTGAATAGAGGACGACATGGGACACTAGTGAGCCTTATATATTTTCAAAACCAGAGTGTGCAGTTGCCTAAGATGTTGTGCCAAACGTACCAAACTAAACTAATCCCTTCTGCTTGCCCTTGGTCCATATTCCTATACTCCTTGTATATTCATATGCTTATCTAAAAGCTCCATAAACATCCCTATCATATCTGCCTCCACCATCATCCCTGACAGCACATTCCGGACACCTACCACTCTCTGTGGTAAAAACTTGCCCCTCACATCTCCTTTGAACTTTGTGTTCAAATCTGGGCTCTAGACTTGAGAAAAGATGTTAAGGCCTTAGAGGGGATGCAGAAGTGATGATCAATTTGGTCATGAGGGATGAGGGATTTCACTTTATATCTAGAGGCTAGAATGGTCTCCTTGGAGCAGAGAAAGTTAAGGAAATTTAATTGAGATGCACAATATGATTTTGGATAAAATAAATAAGGCAAGCAGAAGATTCAGACATCAATCTCCGCTCCACTACCAAAATGGACACAGAGGAATTCATCAGGCTACTGAGGCAGTGGGATTTCTTCCATAAACCCCAAGAGGTCAACAGCGAACACGATGAGACAGCCAATGAACTGGAACAGCCGACAGAAAGATCAAGGAGCAGCAACTGAAGAAGAAAGAATTGAATTGAACTAGTCCAGAAGGCCAGTGCCCTGCATTCGACATGTATGCCAGGTTCATCACCGCACTCACAAAACAGCCCCAAACATCATCCAAGCACAACACAACGCCATCCATGCTCTCAAGACCAATCTCAACATTGTCATCAAACAGCAGACAAAGGAGGGGCCGCTGTCATACTGAACAGAATGGATTACTGCAAAGAAGAATACTGACAAAGTACAGGGTTATGGGTAAGCCTAGTAATCTCTAAAGTAGGGACAACTTTGTAGGCCAAAGAACTATATTGTGCTGTAGTTTTTCTATGTTTCTATGACAACTGAACAACAAGGAACACTACAGACAGTTACCTGCAGATCTGATCAAAGAACACATCCATCAACTCAACAGACTAATTAAGACCTTTGATGCGGACCTTCAGAGCACCCTCCGTGCTGTCATCCCATGTAGTACCCATATTGCTGATCTCTACTGCCTCCCGAAGATACACAACCGGCTATCACACCGTATCGTGCAATGGCAGCCTATGTGAGAACTTTTCTGACTATGTTGAGGACATCCTGAAACCCATTGTACAAATAACCTCCACCTTCTGTCGCAAAACTACGAGCTTTCTACAGAAACTCTGCATACATGGAACAATTGAACAAGGAGCAATCCTCATCACAATGGACGTCTGAACACTCCACACCATGACGACAGCATTGCTGCAACTGCCTCAGTATTCAACGCCGACAACTGTCAATCTCCAGATATAATTCTGCAACTCATCTGTTTCATCCTGGACCACAATATCTTCACCTTCAACAACCAATTCTTCATCCAGACACACAGAACAGCCAGGGGACCAAATTCATACCTCAATACGTCAACATCTTTATGCACAGGTTTGAACAAGACCTCTTCATTGCACAGGACCTTCAACTGATGCTATACACTAGATAGATCAATGACATTTTCTTCCTTTGGACTCATGGTGAACAATCACTGAAACAACTATATGACATCAACAAGTTCCATCCCACCATCAGACTCACCGTGGACTACTCTCCGGAATCGGTTGCTTTATTGGACACACGCACCTCCATCAAGGATGATCACCCCAGCACTTCACTGTACCACAAGCCCAGGATAACCTCACGATGTTCCATTTCTCCAGCTTCCATCGTAAACACATTAAAGAAGCCATCCCCTATGGACAAGCCCTCCATATACACAGGATCTGCTCAGATGAGGAGGATCGCAATAGACACCCACAGATGCTGAAAGAATCAATTGATAGTTCCAATGTGCCACAGCGAAAAACCACGCTGGCCTCCTCAGAAGACAAATACCAGACACAGAGGACAGATGACCCTTTGTTGTCCAGTACTTCACCAGAGCGGAGAAGTTGCGACATCTTCTTTGAAGCCTCCAACATGTCATTGATGAAGACGAACATCTCGCCAAGGCCATCTCCAAACTCCCATTTCTTGCCTTCAAACAACCACACGGTCTGAAACAGACCATTGTCCACAGCAAACTACCCACCCTACAGAGAACGTGATCACGACACCACACAACCCTACCACAGCAATCTCTGAAAGATGTGCTGGATCATCGACACAGATGCCATCATCTCACATGAGAACATCATTCATCAGGACACAGTACATACTTTTGCAACTCGGCCAATGTTGTCTACCTGATACACTGCATGTTCTGAGGCATAGTACATTGCGGAGACCATGCGGACATTATGACAATGGACGAATGAACACTACTCAACAATCACCAGGCAAGAGTGTTCTCTTCTTGTCGGGGAACACTTCAGCATTCACGAGCATTCAGCCTCTGATCTTCGGGTAAGTGTTTCTCCAATGCAGCCTTTACAACATATGACAACACAGAATCGTTGAGCAGAAACTGATAGGCAAGTTCCGCATACATGAGGACAGCCTGAATCAGAATCTTGGGTTCATGTCACACGATCTGTAACCCTCACAACTTGCCTGGGTTTGCAAAATCTCACTAACTGTCCTGGCTGGAGACAATACACATCTCTTTAATCTGTGCTTAACCCTCTCTCCATTCTCATGTCTATACCTTCAAGACTTGATTGCCTGTAAAGACTCGCATTCCGATCATTATCTTATAAATTGAGTTTGTGTCTATTTCTGCCCGGTTTGTGAACCCAACTCCTCACTCACCTGAAGGGGCAATACTCCAAAAGGTTGTGCTACCAAATAAACCTGTTGGATTTTAACCGCGTGTTATGAGACTTCTTACTGGACATCAAATGAACCAGCAGTGACATAAAGAAACAATTATTTAGTGCATAGCCAGTTGTGATCTGAGATAATGATGAGCTTTAATAACTGTATAAAAGGAATTGGACAAATAAATTGAAGGGCAAAGATTTACAAGGCTATGTGGCAAGAGCACATGAATGTGACTGATTGGATAGCCAGTGATACAATAGGCCAAATAGCCTCCTTGTATCATTCAATCATTCTCTGTTTAGGACCAATCGGATAGCTCTTTCAGAATGCTAGCACAGACCCAGTGGATTGAATGGCTTCCTTCTGGGCTCCATGATTCTTTCTACAATCAGAAACTTATTGTTAAAACATCAAACATTAATGTTCATGTCAGCTGGTGAAACTTTGGCAAAATTGTGACATTTTCAATTGGTGTGTTCCTGTTGAAATCCTATTTTAACCATGCAAATGGTGAAAATGCTAATTCTTGAGTAGACTGGATTGCTTGTTAAGCACTACATTTTGGAAAGGTAGAAAAATAGGAGCTTTCAAACTGAGAAATGAAATAGCATTACATTGCCTTTCAATCTCTGTCAATGAATAACTTGGGCCCCAGCCAACAGCTGAACAATGTAAGTAATGTATTCCAACTTGTCAGGGTTAATGCTAGTTCCAGGACTGACTTTGGGAAAATGTGAGGAAAAGACTGACTTAAGAGAAGGGAAAACTGATATTCAACCTCGGAATATTCTAGAAGAAAGTGGAAGGCTTTGTGATGTGTTTTGTGTTTTGTTACTTTTTAAAAAAGAGAGGAAATGCTTTGGACAGGAGTTGGGGGTTAATCTCCCAATGCTACCATGACCCCTGCATTTAAAGAATGTCAAATTGATGCTTTTAAAAGTTGTCTTGGACAGTGAGCACAGCAGCAGTCTCCGTCTGCTGCGTAAGCTGCAAGGACAGAGCTATCCACATGGAAACTAAAGTAAGTGAGCTTGAAGGAATTATTCAAACATACCACTGAGTTACTTTTAGTAGAAAGGCATGACTAACATACTGTGATGGCACGCTGATAGTGGGGCTTATTTTCTGTGAAAGCACAATGTAAATTTTTGAACAGTGTCCTCAACAAACGCATATCCTTCCTGTTTTTTTCCATTCTTACTGCATGTTATCTGTGCTGTTATCTTTTGTGGAAGGGTGGAGTAATTAGTGCACAGAGAGTTCCACACAGACAAAGTCAGTTGTTCTCCACTAACTATCAAATCTTCCATTCATGAGCAGCTGGTGAAGAATTCAATGGCTAACTATTTCCTGCCTTCCTTCCACTAGCAGTTGATTGGCACTGACAAAAAAGGGTAAGTCAAACTGGAGGGGGCGGGGGGTGTAGAATATATCCGTGGAGCTATTGTCCATTGTGAGAAAAATCCATCTGGTTCACTAATGTCCTTTAGGTAAGGAAATCTATCATTCTTATCTGGTTGGCCTGTATGTGACTCCAGTTACAGCAATGTGATTGACTCTCAACTGCCCTCCAGGGCAATTAGGGATGGGCAATAAATGCTGGCCAGCCTGTGACGCCTGTTGTGGGAAAATTATCACTGTAGTCAGACTGGGGGTTCAATTGAGATTTTATTTCGGACACGAAGCTTCGGGGAGGAAGCATTGGTGTTCCGCAGTACTTGGCATCTACCTTCTCAATAATACGACAGGAGTAATTCATTTGTATACTTTTCAGACAATGGATAGTTCGGACATTAGCCATTTAACACATCACTATAGTTGAGTAGGATCGATAGTTAACACATAGTTTTGTCATGCTGTGATAGTGGAGTCAGAGTAGGATCGATAGTTAACACAACATTACAGTCAAACATATACAGACATTGGCATTTAACATGGCACTGTTTCATAGATAGATACATTTCCTCTATCAGTTACTATCAATAATTTAGTTTCGGTCTATACATTGGTTTTTCTGTATTTATGTATTTCTGTTCCCATTTATGGCTAATCACTTTATATGACCTTACTGTCCTGAGTCTGTCCTTATCTTTAAAGTGTCTCAAGCCCTTACTGGCTTCCTGCAGTATTTGTTTCCTGCATGTTTAACTTTAAATAACTGTCAGTACTGCATGTTTTAATTTCAAATAGCTGTCTGTGCTAAAATCAGTGCCTGCTTCATGTCTCTTTCTCAGGTAACCATTTTATGTGCCAGGCCACCATTTTGTGTGTCAGGTATCCATCTTTATAATTTTCCCCACTTCACACCCGTGTCCCACAAATGAATCAAACAAAGTGAAATGCTCACTGTGCTGGGGATTTTCAAGTTGAGCCACCACTCTTCAACATTGAAGTGACTCTTGCATTGTGGGTCAAATAATTCCTTTAAAGAATGAGGGGGCAGGTGACATTTGTCTTAGGAAGTATTGATATTAAATTATATTCCATTTCATTGCAGAGTTAAATAAAAATTAAGTAGGCAGTAAAATGCGTTACCTGTTTTATGCCAAGTCCCCTTGAAGTGAATGAGTACCTTCTATTTATAGATGAGATACAGACATTGATTGGAGCAAGTCTGTGAGTAAACTCTTCAGTTAACCAGCACTATCACCTTCTCACATCAAATAAGTGGTATGTGGTTTACAGGAGAAATGATGAAAATCTCATCAAATGCATTAAAGCGCATACTGAAATCAACTTTTTTCTATACTCTTTAACCATTCCTGACACCTTCTATTTATATCCAACAATGTCAGTCAACTAAATTTACATGTAAAGTATTTCAGTAAGTTCTGTTAGCTGTATAATTCCTCGAGAGGCTGATGAAACATTTGATTGTGCTTACAAAGAATGATTTGTATTTCCGTGACACACTTCCTCATCTCAGGACATTCCAAAACTTTTCCCAGCTCGGGAAGTATACTATTATAATGTAAGGGGATGAAGCAGTGAATTTGTGCATTGAAAATTTTCAAACAGTATATGATAATAGCCATATGATCTTTATTATAAAATAAAAGCAAAATACTGTGAATATGCTGGAATTTGAAACAACAATAGAAAATGCTGGAAAGTCTGAGCAGTTCTGACAGTCTCTGGGGCGGGGGGGGTGGTGTGAGGGAAGAGAATTGAGCCAATGTGTTGAGGCTGGCCGATTCTGCATCACAGCTGAAGATGAAGAAAATAGGTCGAGATTTGTAACTGTTAGGTTAGGAAGGGGAATGGGGTACAATTGATAAAAATGTCACAGACAAAGGGAATGTAAATGGTGGTGATCATGGGCGAAGAAGGATGCCAATACAGGCCATTCAGGTTGGGATGTGTAGATGGCAGAACAAAGTAAGCAAAGTGTCAAAGGACAATTTGAGAACATGTAACAGCCCTTAAGTGGGGCAGGAGAGAAACAAGATGGAAAGCAGGGTTTTTAAAAAGTGGATAGATGAAACAATGGAAGAAATTAATATTAAAAATATAGAATAATAAAAATGAATGAGATGAAATGAAATACAATAGAACATAGAACATAGAACATTACAGCACAGAACAGGCCCTTCGGCCTTCAATGTTGCGCCGACCAATATAAAAAGCAATGCCCCTCCAAACTAGACCATTCCCTTCTCTTCCATATACTTATCAACTAACCTCTTAAACGCCACCAAACTTGGCGCATCTACAACTGCTGCAGGCAGGGCATTCCACTCCCGAACCACCCTTTGGGTAAAGAACCTACCTCTGATATCCGTCCTATAACTATCACCCCTTAATTTAAAGCTGTGTCCCCTCGTGCTAGCTTTCTCCATCCTAGGAAAAAGGCTATCACTGTCCACCCTATCTAAACCTCTAATCATCTTATATGTTTCGATAAGGTCCCCTCTTAGCCGCCTCCTTTCTAACGAAAACAACCTCAAATCCCTCAGCCTCTCTTCATAAGACCTGCCCTCCATACCAGGCAACATCCTGGTAAACCTCCTCTGTACCCTCTCCAATGCCTCCACATCTTTCTTATAATGTGGGGACCAGAACTGCACACAATACTCCAAGTGCGGCCGCACTAGAGTTTTGTACAGTTGCAACATGACGTTGCGGCTCCGAAATTCAATCCCCCTACCAATAAAAGCTAAGACTCCATATGCCTTCTTAACAACCTTCTCGACTTGACTGCCTACTTTCAGGGATCTATGCACATACACACCAAGATCCCTCTGTTCATCTAGACTGCTAAGAATCCTACCATTTGCCCTATACTCTACACATTTATTATTTCTGCCAGAGTGCATTACCTCACACTTTTCCACATTAAACTCCATTTGCCACCTCTCGGCCCAGCTCTGCAACTTGTCCAAGTCCCTCTGCAAACTATAACACCCCTCTTCACTATCTACCACTCCACCGACTTTAGTGTCATCTGCAAATTTACTAATCCATCCTTCAATACCCTCATCCAGATCATTTATAAAAATTACAAACAGCAGGGGCCCCAAAACAGACCCCTGAGGTACACCACTTGTCACCGAACTCCAAGATGAATATCTCCCATCAATAAATGGGAATGGATTAGAGGTGAAGGAGAGGGAGAGAGTTCATGTTGAACTCAATATTCAGCCTGGAAGGCTGTAAAGTGTCTCATCAGAAGATCAAATCTACTCCTCCAGCCTTTTAACAGGGAGATTGGATGAGGGATAATTTTTGCCAGGGCACTGTCCTTGCTATTCCTTGAGAGAATGCAACTGGATCATTTATTTCCATCAGAGAAGGCAGAAGGTGCCTCAATTTACTATCACATCAGGAAAGAAAGTTAGGTGAAGGTTCTGAGGGAAGGAAGTCAAGTACATTCTGGACCAGTGCCCCAGATGCAAGATAACTGTTTAAAAAGAACTCAAAGACTTAAGAAAAGACTCAAAGTAAAGTTCCATCATACTTGGCAGCCACTTTGAATATATTATTGTGGAAGATTCCTGGGCTTTGTGGTAGTTTTCAGTGCTCATCTAGCTGATATCTCTCATAAACATTATATTAGCAGCAAGAGTAAGTCAGTAACGTGGCCAAAATAGTGGAAAGTGCTGAATGGGGATTTCCAAAACAGAGGATGTTGATATCACACCCACTTCTAAAATGAACAGTATACATTAGAAGTGAGCAAGCTGAAAATGTATAAATCTATTATATCTTTTTCTGTATGTATCATGACAAAATGGCATTTGATGTTGAGGATATCAATTAACTTTCAGTAGCAGCACCCACACTCCTGCAGAGTCCTCTTAAAGATGGGCGAGGTGATGAATCTTTAGTGTTCACAAGGAGAGGAGCCATGTTTTTGAGGATGAGAGTGTGATACAGGCTGATAGGCTGGAGGAGGTAGGTGATCTGAGGGAAGATGTATTAGCAATTTTGGAAAACCTGGGGATTGATAAGTCCCCTGGGCCAGTTGAGATATATCCTAAGCTTCTTTGGGAGGCAAGGGATGAGATTGCAGAGCCTTTGGTTTTGATCTTTGGATCCTTACTGTCCATGGGAGTAGGAAGAAGTCTCACAACACCAGGTTAAAGTCCAACAAGTTTATTTGTAGCAGGAATTGTGCCAGAGGATTGGCAAGTGGCAAATGTTATTTTTCTGTTCTAGAAAGGTAATAGGAATGACCCTGGCAATTATAGGCCAGTTAGTCTTACTTCAGTGGCCGGTAAGTTAATGGAAAAGGTCCTGATGGATGGGATTTATGATCAATTGGAAAGATGCAGCTTAATCCGGGATAGTCAGCATGGATTCGTGAAGGGTAAGTCTTGCCTCACAAATTTGATTGAATTCTTTGAGGAGGTAATTAAGTGTATAGATGGAAATAGAGCAGTTGATATCATATACATGGATTTTAATAACGCATGTAGGATAAGGTTCCCCATGGTTGTCTCGTAAAGAAAGTGAGGAAATGTGGGATAGAGGAAAATTTGGCTGATTGGATAAGTATCTGGCTATCTCAGAAGACACAGGGTGGTGGTGATGGAAAATTTTCAGACTGGAGACCAGTTACCAGCGGTATACTATAGACATCAGTGCTGGATCCTCTGCTATTTGTGATTTTTATCAATGACTTGGAGGAGGGGGCTGATGGGTGGGTTAGTAAATTTGCTGATGACACCAAGGTTGGTGGAATAGTGGATGAGATGGAGGGCTGTTGTAGGCTGCAAACAAGCATTGATAGTATACAGAGCTGGGCCGAAAAGTGGCAGATGGAGTCTAACCCTGATAAGTGTGAGGTGATTCATTTTGATGGGACAAATTTGAATGCGGATTACAGGGTCAACAGCAGGGTTCTGAGGAATGTGGAGGAACAGGATGATCTTGGGGTTCATATCTATAGATCTCTGAAGGTTATCACTCGAGTGGATAGAGCCATGAAGAAGGCCTTAGCATTTATTAACAAGGGGTTTGAGTTTAAGAGTCGTGGGATTATGCTGCAACTGTTCAGGACCTTGGTGAGACCACATTTGGAATATTGTGTGCAGTTCTGGTCACCTCCACCAGAAGAAGGATGTGGAAGCATTGGAGAGAGTGCAGAGGAGATTTACCAGGATGATGCCTGGTTTGGAGGGTAGGCCTTATGAGGAAAGTTTGAGGGAGCTAGAGCTTTTCTGTTTACAGTGGAATGGGATGAGAGCCGACTTAATAGGGGTTTATAAGAAGGCAAAGAGTGGTTGTGGATGGGTCTTTTTCTGCATGGAGGTCGGTAACCAGTGGAGTGCCCCAGGGATCTGTTCTGGGACACCTGCTGTTTGTGTTTTCATAAATGACCTGGATGAGGAAGTGGAGGGATGGGTTAGCAAGTTCGCCGATGATACAAAGGTCGGTGGTGTTGTGAATGGTCTGGAGGGATGTCAAAAGTTGCAGCAGGACATAGACAGGATGCAAGACTGGGCGGAGAAGTGGCAGATGGACTTCAACGCGGATAAATGTATAGTGGTCCATTTTGGCAGGAATAATGGGATGAAGGAGTACAAATCAAGGGTAGGAGTCTTAGCTGTGTTGAAGAACAGAAGGATCTTGGGGTCCGGGTCTATAGGACTCTTAAATCGGCCTCGCAGTTGGAGGAAGTGGTCAAGAAGGCGTATGGTGTACTGGCCTTCATTAATCGAGGGATTGAGTTTAGGAGTCAGGAGGTAATGATGCAGCTTTATAAGACCCTTGTCAGACCCCACTTGGAGTACTGTACACAGTTCTGGTCGCCTCACTATAGGAAGGATGTGGAAGTTATTGAAAGAGTTCAGAGGAGATTTACAGGGATGCTGCCTGGATTGGGAGGCAGGCCTTATGAAGATAGGTTGAGGGAGCTGGGACTCTTCTCCCTGGAGAGACGTAGATTGAGAGGCGACCTGATAGAGGTTTATAAAATGTTGAGAGGAATAGATAGGGTGGACTCCCAGAAGCTATTTCCCCAGGCTGAAATGGTCACTATGAGAGGACACAGATTTAAGGTGCAGGGAAGCAAATACAGAGAGGATGTTAGGGATAAGTTTTTCACTCAGAGGGCGGTGAGTGAATGGAATCGGCTGCTGTCGGAGGTGGTAGAGGCGAACTCGCTGGGGCCTTTTAAAAGACTTCTGGATGCGTATATGGGAACTAATAGGATAGGGGGTTATAGATAGGTCTGTGGTTGGTAGATGTGATCAGCGCAACTCATGAGCCGAAGGGCCTGTTTGTGCTGTAGTGTTCTATGTTCTATATAAGATGATGAGGGGGGATAGATACAGTGGATGTTCAGGTGGATGTAGTTATTACTAGGGAACATAATTTAGGGTTCATGGTGGGAGATATAGGACAGATGTTCGAGGTAGATTCTTCACTGAGCGGTTGGGGTGTGGAATACACTGCCTGCTGTGATAGTAGAGTTGGACACTTTAGGAACTTTCAAGCGATTATTGGATAGGCACATGGAGCACACCAGAATGATAAGGAGTGGGATAGCTTGATCTTGGGTTCGGACATAGCTTGGCACAACATCAAGTGCCAAAGGGCCTATACTGTGCTGTGCTGTACTGTTCTATGTTCTATGTATGTCCTAATTTCCATCACCAAGAACACATTTGTTTTGTCCTATAATCATACAGCACAGTAGCGTACATCCTGTTGAGTGATACATCTGCCAGTTCTAGTTCTCAAAGGCAGTGCCATGTGGTCTTGCACTGAAACAACTTGCTCTATATAGTGTGTTCAATGTTGGAAAACACTCAACGAGCTGTACGGAAATATATCATATTTCAAATAATTTATTGTGTAGGGTTTATTCATTTGGGTTGCTGGAATTTCAGTTTCTGAAGGGGACAAGAATGATCAGGAATATTTTGAGTGACTGTGAGGAAAAGGATATGTACCTTGTAGAATTCTCACTAAATATTGATTATTGTGTGGCAGGTAAAGTGTGATATCTGCAACACTGGACATCCTATCACATTGCTATCTACTAGCATTGCAAAAAAAAGTAGTCATAGAATCATAGAAACCCTACAGTGCAGAAAGAGGCCCTTTGGCCAATCGAGTCTTCATTGACCACAATCCCAACCAGGCCCTATGCCCATATCCCTACATCTTTACCCATTAATCGCTCTAACCTATGCATCACAAGACTCTAAGGGGCAATTTTTAGCACAGCCAATCAATCTAACCTGCATATCTTTAGACTGTGGGAGGAAACCGGTGCACCTGGAGGAAACCCATGCAGACATGAAGAGAATGTGCAAACTCCACACAGGCAGTGACCCAAATCATTGTTAACTTCCTAATAGAGTTTACTACAGTATAATACCAGTCCTCTATCCTTAATGGAACACATTTCATTTTCAGTCAAATGTTGAGTTTCAATAAATAATTGTGAAGATTGAGATCAATGATGATGGATTTCCGAAGTTGTAATTGGTATTTGTAGAATGATGCATTTGCACTCATTCCTGTGGTAGAATGACACTAGTCACAAAATAGAGGATGTTGGTATCACACCCATTTCTAAAATGAGTGGTCTACTTTAGAAGTGGGCAAACTGAAAATGTATTTTTTCTAATTGTGTGTCATGACATCAAATGTGCCAAAAAAACAGTACCGGACCAAGCTAGAATCCCAGGCTAGCCACACCAACCCCCACTGACTATGGCAAGGTCTGCGAGACATAACAGGCTACAAGATGAAGGCATATAAATCAATGGCTTCAACAGACCCCTCCCTGATTAGCTTTTTCCATGCTATGCCTGTTTTGAGCAAGAGGTCAGCGAGAGCATACCCTCCATCCTGGAAAATCTGGATGAACTTTATCTGGGGTCAGCGTTGCAGATGTCAGAGTAGCTTTCTTGAAGGTCAACGCATGGAAAGTGATTCGGACATGCACTCAGATCCTGTGCGAATCAGCTGGCAGGAATATTCACAGACATCTTCAACCTCTCTTTACAACAAGCTGAGGTGCCTATCTGCTTCAACAAGACAACTATCATTCTGGTACCTAAGAAAAGTTAAGCAGTGTGCCTCAATGACTATTGACCAGTGGCTCTGACATCCATCATTGTGAAGTACTTCAAAAGGTTAGTCATACACAAATAAATTCCAGTCTCCCGGACTACCTGGATCCACTACAATTTGCCTACTGCTGCAATAGGTCCACAGCAGATGCCATTTCCCTGGCCTTGCACTCAATTCTGGATCACCTAGATAACAAGGGTTATAATAATAAGATAATAATAATAATAGATAATAAGTGTAGCTACTTATTGACTACAGCTCAGCTTTCAACGCGATTCTCATGAAACCCATCTCCAAACTCCATGGCTTGGGCCTCAGCACCTCCTTCTGCATCTGGATCCCTAACTTCCTAATTCACAGACTACAATCAGTAAAGATAAGCAACAACACCTCCTTCATGATCATTCTCAACACGGGTGCCCCAGAAGATTGTGTTCTCAGCCCCCTACTATATTCCTTATATACTCCGACTATGTGGCCAAATTCCCCTCCAATTCAATTTTCAAATTTGCTGACAGCACCACCATAGTGGTTTGGATTTCAAACAATGACGAGACAGAATACGAAAATGACAGAGAATCTGATGGACGGGTGTGGCAACAATAATCTCTCCCCCAATGTCAACAAAGCAAAGGAGATTGTCACCGACTGCAGGAAGTGTAAAGGAAACCCCCCCCCCCCCTGTTTATATTGACAGGGATGAAGTAGAAAGGGTTGAAAGCTTCACGTTTTTAAGTGTCCAGATCACCAACGTATCCTGGACTCCCATGCTGACAATATAGTTAAAAAAGCCCACCAATGCTTTTACTTTCTCAGGAGATTAAGGAAATTTGGCATGTCAGCTACAACTGTCACCAAATTCTACAGATGCACCATAGAAAGCATTCTTTTTGGCTGTATCACAGCTTGGTATGGCTCTTGCTCTGTCCAAGACTACAAGGAACTACAAAAGGTTGTGAATGTAGCCCAATCCATCACACAAACCAACCCCATCCATTGTCTACACTTCCTTCTGTCTCAGCAAAGCAGCCAGCATACCTAAGGACCCCAAGCATTCCAGACCTTCTGTCTTCCACCTTCTTCTTCCTTTGGGAAAAAGATATAAAA
Source organism: Sphyrna mokarran (assembly GCA_024679065.1). NCBI lineage: Eukaryota > Metazoa > Chordata > Chondrichthyes > Carcharhiniformes > Carcharhinidae > Sphyrna > Sphyrna mokarran. The sequence continues at coordinate 65,958,278 of JAGIQG010000013.1, forward strand.
GTCTGAGGTCACATAACAACCGACTCTAGAACAGTTTCTTCCCTGCTGCTGTCAGACTTTTGAATGGACTTACTTTGCATTAAGCTGATCTAACACCACATTCTGCACTCTCTCTTTTTCTTCTCTATGAACAGTACTTTTTTGTATAGCAGGCAAGAAACAATGCTTTTCATTGTATATTAATACATGTGACAATAATAAATCAATTCAAATCAAAATCACAATCACTCTCCAATTCTCACTCACTGCTGTTGACTCACACACACACACCTAGAGGCATTGACAGAATCATGCACTCTCACGCACATTTTCCACACCCTGCTCCTTCCTGATGGTCACCAGCATTGGAACATTTGCTGCTTTTGATTATGGTCATTATTTTCCTGTCCTGCCCATGATGGGAATCGCCGCAGATGAAATTGAAAACCAGCAGAGGCAATGGAAAGTTACAATCCAGCAATTTTGCAGCAAATAGAACTCAGGCCAAGCTGAGCAAGCTGGCTATGTCTGCTCCATCCACACTTGCTTTATACAAAAGTACCAATATTCCCACTCGCTCACATCACATTCACTTCACAGGCAGCAGCTGAACAGCCCTCTAAACCACTTACCAAACAAACCTTTATATCCAGAGACCATTCCATTACTTTTAGAATCATAGACAAACTACAGCACGAACAGGCCCTTTGGTCCACAAGTTGCACCGATCTTATCTCTACCTACTAGGCTTACCTATAATCCTCAATCCTATTATGTCCCATGTACTCATCCAGAAGTCTCTTAAAAGACCCTAATAAATTTGCCTCCTCCACGATCATCGACAGCAACCAATTTCACTCACCCATCACCTTCTGAGTGAAAAACGTACCCTGACATCACTCTGTACCTACTCCCCAGCATTTTAAACCTGTGTCCTCTTGTGGCAACCATTTCAGCCCTGGGGAAAAGCCTCTGAGAATCCACCCAATCAATACCTCTCAACATCTTATATACCTCTAACAGGTCCTCTCTCATCCTTCTTCTCTCTAAGGAGAAAAGATCGAGCTCTCTCAATCTATCCTCATAAAGCATGCCACCCAATCCAGGTAAAATTCTTGTAAATCTCCTCTGCACCCTTTCAATGGTTTCCACATTCCTCCTGTAATGAAGTGACCAGAACTGAGCACAATACTCCAAGTGGTTCTGACCAGGGTCTTATACAACTGCAGCATTATCTCCCAACTCCTAAACTCGATTCCTCAACTGATGAAGGCTTTTGATTACTCTTCTCTGTAACTACATGTGAGAGTTTAGACTTTAGCCTACTTGGCAGGAAAATCAGACAATAACATCTATGAGTGTAGTCTCTGTGTACCAGTTTTCAGCAGATTCATTTATTTGCTTAAAATTATGTTTCAGAATTTTCAGATTGCTTTCAATAGCCACCGGGAGATCGAATGCCAATTCCAGGAGATTCCAGGCCACCCTGCAAGGGTCGCCCACTCGAATACTGTCATTCTCACTTATAGAGGGAAGCCTCACAGCTGAGGTTGTAATCTCTAAATAATGAGCTGCATATGGACATATCCTCCGAGTGCCCCAAGTTGCTTAGCAAGCAAGATGTGTGCAATCATTTTTATTAAGTGGGGATATAAAGCTGCCAGTTGGTGCTTAACAAGGTTCCACAAACAGTGGATGAGTCCAATAACTGGTGCAAATATGCTCAAATTCACAGAGTGTCTTATTTCACAGAATCATAGAATCCCTGCAGTACCGAAGGAAGCCATTTGGCCCATCGAGTCTTGACTGACAATAATCCCACCTAGCCACTATCTGTGAAACTCCACATATTTACCCCGCTAATCCTTCTAACAAACACATCTCAAGACACCAAGCGGCAATTTAGCATGGCCAATCAACCTAATCCGCACATCTTTGGACTGTGGGAGGAAACCAGAACACCCGGAGGAAACCCATGCAGACATGGGGAGAATGTGCAAACTCCACACAGTGACCCAAGCTGCGAATCAAACCCCTGGAGCTGTGAGGCAGCACTGCTAATCACATGCTACCGTGCCACCAATTTAATCAATGTAAGATCAAATAAAGAGATTGGTAGTGCAATGAGAAAGTCACTAACTGTTTTAGATTAATGAAAATCCAGAAACACAAATTCTCTTGACAGGGGTAGGGTCAAATCATAAACTTTCTAAGGAAAGCTGTTGTTGAAACTTAATTCATGCCAAAGACTCCCTACACTGAGCAGAAAAAGTCACTTTAAATATTCATGGAACGAGTGCTGTTGCTGTAAGCATGCAGGGGCATGTGTTTCCTCTTGGGCAAGGCAGATCCATCGAAAAGGTCAGGAAAATATCCAAAAGGAGCAGCCACAAAACTGATTTCCATTCAATTCCTCCCCCTCCGGGGTGGGAGTTGTCTCTTTCCTGCAGAATGTATATTCTGCAAATGTCGATTGTGGACGATTGTAATTTGATAACATCCGTCAGACTCCATCTGGGAGAATTTTGATGGCAGCTTGATGTATTTGCTAGCTGCTGCTGTTACAAAGGCAGGCCTGACATTGTTACAAAGATTGAGGTTTGTGTCTCTTTTTCAAGTTTATGCTCATCAATTGATATCGCAAACCACCGAACAGTTAATTGCATAAATTAAAGGTTAAATGCACCAATCCAAATAAACCATCTTGTCATGTCCTGACAGGCTAACATATTGGTTTCACTGTCGACAGATGTAGGGAAGATATTAAAGACATTCATTTTGTCATTATTGACTTGGCTTAGACCTGAATGACTTTTTTTTAACTCATTTGTGGGAAGTGGATGTTGCCGGCTAGCCAGCATTTATTGACTGTCCCTAGTTGCCCTTGAGAAGGTGGTGGTGAGGTGCCTTCTTGAATCGCTGCAGTCCATGTTCTGTGGGATGACCCATTGTGCCATTAGAGGGAATTTCAGGATTTTGAGCCAGTGACTGCGAAGGAACAGCGATATATTTCTAAGCCAGGATGGTGAGTGGCTCGGAGAGGAACTTGCAAATGCTGGTGTTCCCATGTATCTGCTGTCCTTGTTCTTCTCAATGGAAGTGGTCGTGGGTTTGGAAGGTACTGTCTAAGGGTCTTTGGTGAATTGCTGCTGTGCATCTTGTAGATAATACACTGCTGCTACTGAGCGTTGGTGGTGGATTGATTGAATGTTAGTAGATGTGGTGTTGATCAAGCGGCTGCTTTGTCCTGGATAATGTCAAGCTTCTTGAGTGTTGTTGGAGCTGCACTCACCCAGACAAGTATTCCATCAAACACCTAGCTTGTGCCTTGTAGATGGCGGATAGGCTTTGTGGAGTCAGGAGGTGAGTTACCTGCCACAGTATTCGGAGCCTCTGACCTGTTCTTGTAATCACTGTGTTAATGTAGTAAGTCCAGTTGAGTTTCTAGTCAATGGTAACCCCAAGGATGTTAATAGTAGGGGATTTAGTGATGGTTACACCATTGAATGTGAAGGGGTGGTTGTTAGGGTGTTTCTTATTGGTGATGGTCATTGCCTAGCATTTCTTGGCACAAATGTTACTTCCACTTGTCAGCCCAAGTCTGGATATTGTTCAGATCTTGTTGCATTTCAACATGGAGTGCTTCAGTATCCCAGGAAGTGCAAATGGTGCTGAAGTTTGTGCAATCATTGGTGAACATTCCCAATTCTGACCTTATGATGGAGGGAAGGTCATTGATGAAGCAGCTGAAGGTTGTTGGGCATAAGACACTAACCTGAGGGACTCCTGCAGAGATGTCCTACGGCTGAGATGAGACCCTCCACAACCACAACCATCTTTTTGTCTACTAGGTATGATTACTGCTGAGTTTCAGACACTGCAGCTGAGGTGTACTGTTGGAACCCTATCTCTCTAGCTCACTTCATTAGCACAGTTAGAGATATAGGACGGGAATGTACGGCCTCACTCGGGCAGACCAGAAATTCCTGCCTGAGCTCAATGGAGATTTCCATTGTCAAGTCCTCGCTCACTCCGATTCTGAGACAGGTGAGGTGGTAGAATTCTGGCCATAGATTCCATCAAATTTAAGCAGAAAAACGGGCCATTCAGACCAACTGCTTATGCTGACAATTCTGTTTCACACAGTCCTCACTATATCATTCTTCCATTCTCCCTAGTCTACACATCTTCTCCTTGAACAAATCAATGTTATTCACCTCAACTGAGCCATGTGTGATTCATGTAAACATGCTTAAAGGTGGTGCTAATTAAAGGGAGTGTCACAGTAAGCAAACAAATATTGTGCAAGTCGTTAGGCAGCCTGGAAATCCATTGCCTTTAAGGGACCAAGGAGAAATTTAAACAAAGAAAACTCGAAGGAAGAGGATGTCAAGTTGAAGGCATGAGTGTGTATGGGCAACAGACAGAATAGCTCAGGATCCAATCCCTTTCTCAATAGCTGCTGAAGTTGTGAAGGTACGTGATGATGTTTTGACGATAGTGGTGCACTCTGAGTAATAAAAGAGTATGAGTTTCTAGGCACCTTAATTCAATATTGGCGAGACACACATGCCTTCAGTCCCCATCACAGACTCTGTTCCCAAACTCTCCCTCTGGCTGCCAATTTTTTGAAGTTAATTAGATTGCTGACAGATGTGATATCGGAGGTGACTACACCTCCCTGACCACCAACAACCATTCTCCCTTCCTGCTCCTCTCCACCATCTCCACAAGACCACCAACTTCCACCTTGGTGAAATGGCCAAACTGGGTTGCTGTTGAAACTCTGCCATACAATTCTGCTCCCTTGTGCACACCATTTCTTATTGCCCACCATTGGCAGTCTTTCAGCAGCCTAGGCCCAAAGTTCTGGAATTCCCTCAGCAGCAAAAACAACAATTTATATATTGTGTCTCTAACACAAAAAAAACCATACCATCAGTCTACCAAGCCTGTGCTCTCAGTGCATGCCTCCACAGTGGTGAGACATGGGAAGTATTGGCTAAGCAAGAGAAAGTGCTGAATGATTTCCACCTTCGCTGTCTCAGACGTAATTGTTACAACTCTTGGCAGGTAAACATCACCAATGCAGAGGCTCTGGAGTGTATTAACTCAATCGACTAAGCCTGGCTCAGCCATCTTCATTGGATGGATGATGATGGCTATATATCTAAATATTTTTTTGTGCAGTCTATTGGATCATAGTCCGCTTGGCATCCATACTTCTGGAAACGGAATGTGAAAATATTGACACTGACAGCTGGGAGATAGGTCACAGCCAACAGCAACTCTGGAGGCTGACTGATTGGAGGGGCATTGAGAGAGATGAACAGAAACTGGTGGAGAAGAGAGTCCAGTGAACACGGTGACAGGTGAGATGATGACCAGTGAATCATTTACCTTGTCAGTTACTGTCTTCCTCTGCAGTAAATGCGACAGAGAGTGCTACTACTGAGTGAGACTTTTGAACCAAGCTAAAAACAAAGCTGACCACCATGGTGCAGACGGCGTCTTATGAGACAGAGATTGCTGCCATTTTGAATGAAATGTCTCTCACCTCACAGGAGGGATAAACAAATTAAGAGAAATTAGATCAGCTGACCAAAAGCACATCAAAGAGGTAAGTTTTCAGAAGGAATTCCAAAGCTTGGGGTGTAGGCAATGGAAGGCAAGGCCAACAGTGATTATAAATGGGGATGCACAAGAGACTAGAATTCAAGGAGTGCAGATATCTCAGAATAGGAGATTACTGAGAGAGGGAGGAACGAGAAAGATTTGCAAACCAGAATGAGAATTTTCAAATCAAGATATTCTTGACTGGGAACAATGTAGATCATTGAGCACGGATCTGATAGGGGAAGAAGTTGGTGCGAGTGAGCAGCAGAGTTTGGATAACCTCAAATTTACAGATGGTCAAATGTGGGAGAGCAGCCAGGCATGCATGGGAATAGTTGAATCTAGAGATAATGAAGCATGGATGATAGTTTGAGATGGGTGAAGTCTGGCCTTCCTAAACTGACCCCACCTTACCCTGCTTTAAGATACACCCTAAAACCACCCACTTTGATCAAGTCATTGATCAGCTCTGTTCAAATATCTTTTTATCTTGACTTAGTGTCAGTTCTTATCTGCTCCTGTAAATGTGTTTGTCAGTTAAAAATATTCTGTAGGAACAGCATCAGTGCCATTATTGCTTGTTAGCCACAATTGCAAGATTGCATTTGGCATAATCCTGTGAGGGAGACTCCCCATGGCTCTAACTAGACCAGCAAAGTCAGGGTATCTAATCCAAAGATGTGTAGGTTAGGTGGATTAAGCATGGGTTACCAGATAGAGTGGATGGGAAGGCCTGCAATGGATTGCTGTTTCAGAATCGGTGCTGACTTGATGAGCCAGATGGCCTCTTTCTGCACTGTAGCTATTAGTCAGAGAGGTTTACAGTATGGAAACAGGCTCTTAAACGCAATTTGTCTATGCTGCTCCCTTTTTTTAGACCACCAAGCTAGTTCCAATTACCCACATTTCCCTCATAACCCTCTATATCCATCTTATCCATGTAACAGTCTAAATGCTATTTAAAAGACAAGATTGTATCCACTTCTACTACTATCTCTGGTAGCTTGTTCCAGACACTCACCACCTCTGTGTGAAAAAACTGACCCTCTGGACACTTTTTTGTATCTCTCCTCTCTTACCTTAAACCTATGCCCTCTAGTTTTAGTCCCCCTTACCTATGGAAAAAGATATTAACTATCTCACTGATCTATGCCCCTCATTATTTTATAGACCTCTAAGATTACTCCTAAATTTGGTTATCATTTGGTGATGCCTTGGTAAAATGACCGCACTGATTCTATTGTCTGCGGATTATGTGTTGCTTCTGGGGTTACCACTGCTGCCCCACAGCGCCAGAGATCCAAGTTCAATTCCCAAGTTGGGTCACTGTTCGTATGGAATTTGCACATTCTCCCCATATCTGTGTGGGTTTCCTCCCACAGTCCGAATGACGCACTGGTTAGGTGTGTTGGCCATGCTAAATTCTCCCTCAGTGTACCCAAACAAGCACTGGAGTGTAGCAACCATGGGATTTTCACAGTAACTTTATTGCAGTGTTATAATGTGAGCCCACTTGTGACATTAAGAAATTTACTTTAGCTTTAAAAATCCAGCTATATTGTAATTGGAACACATCACAAGAAAACATTCAGAACTGAGGATAGTCAAGCATTTCCATACTTTAACGATGCCATCAGCTTCGCTGTCCCAGATTGTTTTGGGAAGAGAACAGCTATCTGTATTAATCCCTGTGCTCTTTCAGCAGATGTGTATTAGAACATTAGAAAGTCACAATCAATTTGTAGGGCTTTGTATTAGAGACAGTGCTTTGATATAAGCCCTAGAGTAATAATCCTGCTTTGAAATTGTGAAGGTAATCTCCTGGCAATATTTACCACAAGTCACCTTTGCCAGTAATCTACAAATTCGATTCCAACAATGTTGCGGCTGCAAGTGTATTTCTCCTTTCGTTTTTGTTTAATCTGGGGGCTGTGGGCATCGCTGGTATTTATTGTCTCTTCTTAGTTGCCCTTGAGAAGTAGGCTTCCTTCCTGCATTATTGACAGTCTTTGTGGGGAGAAGTATTCCCACCACATGTATAGGTAGGACATTTCCAGATTTTCTCCCAGCAGTGATGTACGATTGGTGATATGTGTTCAAGCCAGAATGCAGTTGGCCGGGAGCTGGCTCATGCTCCCGGGCACCTACAACCTTTATCCTTCAATATAGTGGAGTTTGAAAATTTGTTTAGTGCTATCAAATAAGCCTCGATAAGTTGCTTCAGTGCATCGTATAGGTAGTGCACAGTGCAGGCATTGTATCTTTATTTTTAACTTTTTTCCTGATTTTTGATGTAGTTGGAACATTGTCTCTACATTTTGTCCTGCCTGATGTCTGGAGGATTGGGGGGGGATAGTGTGGATCTCTCTGCTTGGGATCAGTGTGGGGGTTGGGGGAGGTCCATTGCCACTCTCCTGAGATCATTGAGGGGAAAGGGGGAGTCTGCTGCCACTCTGTTTGAGATCATTTGGGGGGAAGCGGGGAGATGCCCTTGATCATTCTGAGTGGTGGGTGGATGGAAGAATATGGGGGTCAGTAATATTGTGGCTGTGGGGCAATGTCTGCAGAAACCACGGGAAGGCATAATCCAGTTCAGGAGCAAAGCGGTAGGGGAGTGTTACTCTATCATTTTTCTTCCGCGCACGTACAGCCAGAGTTGTAGTGGTTTAGGCATAATAAGTCCTGCCTACAGTTTTCTGCAGCACAAATCAGAATCACTGATATTTTTTGCAGGCAGAGGGCATTTGAGGGCAGCGGAGAACGGGTCTAAAAGTTGGATCTGAAGAACTTCCAAATTCATGTCTGCCCAGCACTTGGAATCAAAATGGAGCCCTTAGCGTCAATCTTAATGTTCTGTACAAGCTGACTTTCATACTGTATTTTCCCCTTTTCAATCAATCCCTTGGTCTTCCTTTGCTGAATTCTAAACTGCTTCCAATCCTCAGACCTATTATTTTTCTTGGCCAATCTGTATGTTCTTCTTTAGATTGGATACTCTCTCTAATTTCCTTCTGTAAGCCATGAATTGTCCCTTTTATCCATTTTGCTTTTGTGCCAGACAGGAATAACAGTTGCTGCAGTTCCCCCAGCCATTCCTTGAATGTCTGCCATTGCCTTTCAACTGTCACCCTTTAAATAACTCTCCCCAATCTATCACGGCCGACTCGCACTCATCCTCTTAGTTCCCCTTATTAAGATTCAAAATCCTAATTTCTGAATCAACTACTTCACCCTCCATCTTGATAAAAAATTCTACCATGTTATGGTCTCTCATCCCCAAGCGGTCTTGTATACCTAGACTGATGATGATTCCCTTCTCATTATACAATACCCAGTCTAAGATGCCTGCTGTCTAGTTGGTTCCTCCACATATTGGTCAAGTAAACCATCCCATATATACTTCAGGAATTCCTCCTCTATGTCATTATGGCTTGTTTGATTTGCCCAATCTGTGCGCAGATTAAAATCACCCATGATCACTGATATTCCTTATATGCATCTATAAATTTCATGTATAATACCTTTCCCAACATCACTACTGCAGTTCAGGGGTCTATGTATCATACCCACTAATGCTTTTTTGCCCCTTGGTATTTCTCAATTCTACTCTACATTGTCAGAGCTAATATCCTTTCTCATTATTGTATTAATTTCCCTTTAACCAGCAATACCACTCCACCATTTTTTTCATTTATGCCTGTCCTTCCTCAATATTGGACATCAATTCCCACCCCTTATCACCCTGCAGCCATGTCTCTGTAATCCCAATTATATCTTGCTTATTTAGTTCCACCTGCGTGAATAGTTCATCCACTTTATTGCAAATGCTCTGTGCATTAAGGCACAGAGCCTTTAAGCTCGTCTTTTTAACGTTGTTTGCCCTGCTCCCAATATTTTTCCCTGTTTGAATTTTGTTTTTGATTTCTCTGCCTATCACTTTTCTTATTCCTTTTCTATCTTTGGTTTTTGTCCTTGCTCCCTCCTTCTCTGACTCCTTACGTAAGTTCCCATCCCCTGGCACATTAGTTAAACCTTCCCCAACCACTCTAGCAAACAGAGCCCCTAGGACATCAGTCCCAGTCCTGTCCAATTTGTACAGGTCTCACCTCCCCATGACATGATTGAAAGGAGATCAGGAATGTTCTGCCTGGTGCCTAAGCCAGCATTTACACTTCCATCAACAGCAGTAAAACAGATTATCTGTGCATGATCTGATTGTGGGATTTTGCTGTGTAAGTTAGCTACTACATTTTCTACTTTACGGCAGCGTCAATACTTCAAACTTCATTTACTCGCTGTGATCCAGAAATTGTGAAAAATGCCAGATGAGGGTTGCAGTGGAAGGATGCGTTTCTGAATGGAGGACTGTGACAAGTGGCGTTCCTCAGGGATCAGTGCTGGAAACTTTTTGCTGTTTGTAATATACATAAATGATCTGGAGGAAAAGGTAACTGGTTTGATTAGTAACTTTGCGAACGACACAAAGATTGGTGGATTTGCAGATAACGATGAGGACCATCAGCAGAATATCGGTCAGTTGGAGACTTGGACGGAGAGATGGTAGATGGAGTTTAATCCAGACAAATATGAGGTAATGCATTTTGGAAGGTCTAATGCAGATAGGAAATATACAGTAAATGGTAGAACCTTTAAGAATATTGATAGGTAAAGAGATCTGAGTGTACAGGTACACAGATCACTGAAAGTGGCAATGCATGTGGAGAAGGGAGTCAAGAAGGCATACAGCATGCTTCCCTTCATCAGCTGGGACGTTGAGTTTAAAAATTGCAAAACATGTTGTAGCTTTATAGAACTTTAGTTAGGCCGTACTTGAAATACCATATTCAATTCTGGTGAGCACACTACCAGAAGGATGTGGAGGCTTTGGAGAGGGTACAGAAAAGATTTACCAGGATGTAGCCTGGTGTGGAGGGCTATGAGGAGAGGTTGGAGAAACTTGATTTGTTCTCACTGGAGCGACAGAGGTTGAAAGGCGTCTGATAGAAGCCTACAAGATTATGAAAGGCACGGACAGAGTGGATAGTCAGGAGCTTTTTCCCAGGGTGGAAGAGTCATTATTAGGGGGCACAGGTGCAAGGGCAAGGTTTAAAGGAAATGTACAAGTAATGGGTACCTGGAATTCATTACCAGGGGAGGTAGTGGAAGCGGATTCGGTAGTGACTTTTAAGAGGTTTCCTGACAAATACATGAGTAAGATAGGAATAAAGGGAATATGGTCCTTGTAAAGGTATGGGGTTTTAGTTCAGTCAGGCAACATGGTCAGTACAGGCTTGAAGGGCCAAAAGGTCTGTTCCTGTGCTATAATTTTCTTTGTTCTTTGAAGACAAATTGGTTTCTTCTTAACTTTTAAAATAATCCCAGCTGGTGTCTTGCTTAACAAGAGTGAGCAGACTGAAGGAGCCTCTCCCTTTTTCAATTGCAGTTACTGTGACACAGTGACCTCTGACCCACAATTGGCAGAACAGCAGGGAATGCCTTGTCTGAAGCAACCCATTGTTAGCTGGAGAGGCTTGGGATAATAATTCAGGACTGATTTATTTTTTTGTTTATTCTTTTCTTGTTCTAAAACATGTCCATTGTTGGCAAATTCACCAGAATTCTATGTTTTAAACAAAGTCATGTCATCACGGTATTTTACAGCAGAGAATTACCTGCCACTGGAGATTTAATGATTTTAACTGCTGGTTTCAACAAAATAACTAAGACTAACAATAGGGAAATCACATCATGAAACTGCAATGGTGAATATTGCAGCTGCTGCATCTCCTGCTTCCCCGATGGTCCAGCAGTGGGGAAGTTTGGCAACAAGGTTTTTCAAATGTCAGGGATTATGTCAAATGTCAGAAATGACCGATTACGAGTTCTTTCTCCAGGCTCTCTCAGTTCTCCCATTTTCTCCTAAAACCCCGCACACCACAGGACGAGAATGTTGAAGAGAGAGGCCTTTCTTGAGTTGGATGACAATGGACAATTACGTAAGCTAACTTACAGGTCTTGGAGACTTGCTGGGATGTGGCGCTTGGGTTGGAGACCAATGTAAAAGGCCAGATTCTGTGGCCCGTGCCCTTGTTCAGAGTGGTCGGCGCTGGAAGGGAAGTGGGACAAAATTAAACTTCAGATATTAGAATGAAGCACTTTGAGAACATCAAAAAGACTGTACACAGTCAAGAATTTAAATCAGAAGTAAAGCTCCTTTTGCCTCACACATAGGACTAGAACTCGGAATATTGAAAATTCTTCTGATGATAGAATAATATGCTATATGTGTGACACACCTGACCTTTGTACAAAGGTCACTTGTTTCTAAATCCCTCACTTCAACATTTCATGCCTATCTTGAATAAAATCATTACCCTCTCAGATAAGGCATTAAAATAACATCCCATCTGTCCTCTCAGGATGAAATCAAAGATCACACTTCATTATTTGAAGAAAAATAGGGGGATTCTCCTGCATATCCTGGCCACTATTTATCCCTCAATCAGTGCTTAAAATTAAGACATTATCTGGTTATTATTCCATTGCCATTTGTACCCATTGTTATGCACCAATTAGCTGCCACATTTCTACATTATAACAGTGACTATACAATACAAGGATTTTGTTAGTTATAAAGATCTTTGAGACATCCTAAGATCGTGAGGTACTATTCACATGTGATTTTTTTTCTTATTCATTATCCTCTTCTCTCCCACCCACTTCCACTTAGTATAGTGTCAATATAGTACTGACACTCATGCTTCTCTGGTTTAGCATCACAACATAATGCTATCAGCTCCTCAGCTACAACCAGTTACAACTCCATGGTCCTTGGAGAGAGAAAATGTAATACTGTAACACTGGTAAGATCCTTCAACAACTTGCCCTGTGCCTCAAAATGTACCTTCACTTTGCAGCTGGGATAATGGGGCATATTAGGTAGGCGTCATTAAAATGCCTCCTGCAGTTCCTTCTAATAGAATGCAAGGCACAAAATAGATATTGAAACCCAAAATAAAAGCAGGAAGTAATCAATATACACAGCAAATCCTAGCATTAGGGAGAGAGGAAGGCCGGTTCAACATTCTCAGGCCAATCTCCAATGATCTTACGTCAGAACGGGTCACAAAGTAAAACAATCTCTCAGCTCAGATTCCTGTTTAATAACTGTTTTGTGTTAAATGAGCATCGTTATGAAACAGTTGCTTAATAGGAACTAAAAACAATGCAGCAAACCACAAAATGAAAATAAATTCTTGGCACAAGTACATACAGGCAGTAAATTGAAGTCTTCTGTTTCTAAGTAATGGCAATTGTTTTCTGATGTTTCTTTCATCACTGTTAGATTTGGAGGGGAATGCACACTGGAAGAGTGTTTCTATGTAGTACAGTAAGGGATCTCTGCTGGAGGATAGCTTGTCCCAATTAATCATAGAAACCCTACAGTGCAGAAAGAGGCCCTTCAACCCATCCTGTCTGTACTGAACACAACCCCACCCAGGCCCTACTCCCATATCCCCATATATTATACCCACTAATCCCTCTAACCTATGCATCCCAGGACACCTAAGGGGCAATTTCTTAGCATTGCCAATCAATTTAACCCGCACATCTTTGGACTGCGGAGGAAACTGGAGCACCCGGAGGAAATCCACACAGACACGAGGAGAATGAGCAAACTCCACACAGACAGTGACCTGAGCAAGGAATCGAACCCAGGCCTCTGGAGCTGTGAAGCAGCAGTGTTAACGACTGTGCTTCCATGCCGCCAATCTCTGGCAACCTTACAGTAATTTTCCATTACCATTTTGTGAAGCATTAACTTTTTAAGAAGTGAAGTAGATTGATTTTTGTTCTATAGAGTCACAGAGTCATAGAGGTTTACAGCATGGAAACAGGCCTTTCGGCCTAACTTGTATATGCCGCCCTTTTTTTTAAAACCCCTAAACTAATCCCAATTGCCCACCTTTAGCCCATGTCCCTCTATACCTATCATACCCATGTAACTATCTATATTTGAAAATTTCTTCAGTTCTGCCTCAGCATACCCAAACAGGTGCCAGAATGTGGTGACTAGGGGATTTTAACTGTAACTTCATTGCAGGGTTGATGTAAGCCTACTTGTGACACTAATAAATAAATAAAACTTAAGGTATTACAATCACAATTTATTCGCAGATAATGCTTTCAAAATAGAAAAACACCCTACGGCACTATTTTGGGAACAGACAAAAGTTGACACTAAAGCTAAGGACACTTTTGAAGTGTTGACTGAAAGCTTACCAAAGAGGTAGATTTTAAACAGAATCTTAAAGGCAGAAAGAGCAATGACGAGGCTTAGAGATGGAATTTCAGAAAGCACAACCTCCAAAGATGGCGTGAAGGAGCAAGAGGTCAGAGCTGCTCGATGGAGAATTCTTGTAAAGTTGTGGAACTGGAACAGATTGCAGACATAAAAAGGGATTTGAAGAATTTTAAATCTGAGCCAGAATAGATCAGTGAGCATAGAGATAAGCAGCAATTTTGGAGGATCGAATGCTAATGAAATGAAGTGGATTAGGAAAGTACTGGGCTAGTCAAGGCTGAAACAGTTATCATCTTTTGAAGCATAATTTTTCTCGTAAATAAGGAGGTTTGCTAATGTTCCTCTGTCTTATGTGCTTAGATGCTAGTTGACAAAGCTGGCTTGCCAATTTTTCAATTTAACATTTTTTTGGCAGTTTACCTCAAAAATGTTCATTATCATTTAGTGAAGAATTGGACCATTCCAGAATTGCTAACTTTCAAATCTAATGTTCCTCTGATTTTGAGGTTATGGATTCAAGCCCTGCTCCAGTGACTGGAACAGGCTGAATCCCCAGTGCACATTTGCTCAAAAGGAGGAGTCTAGTTAATGTCTTAGACAGACCGGAGAAATATAGTGGGGAATAAGGAAAATAGCAAAGACATTAGCCATGGGCAGCACAGTGGTTAGCACCGTTGCCTCACAGCACCAGGATCTGGGTTCAATTCCGACCTTGAGTCACTGTCTGTGTGGAGTTTGCACATTCTCCCTGTGTCTGCATGGGTTTCCTCCTGGTGCTCCGGTTTCCTCCCATGCTCCAAAGATGTGCAGGTTACTTTGATTGGCCATGTTACATTAACGTTAGTGTCAGATGATTAGCACAGTAAATACGTGAAGTTATGGGAATAAGGCCTGGGTGGGATTGTGACTGGTGCAGACTTGATGGGCCAAATGGCCTCCTTCTGCACTGTAGGTACTCTATGATTCAATGTTTGAACAAATATTTTCTGAATTTTCACTGTAAAAGACACAGGCTACATACCTGAAATAGAGGATAAACTTGGGCCTAATTTAATAAGGGTGAAGAAATGGAGGTAATTAATATCAGCAGAGAAAAATATATGGGAGAAGCTCAAGAGACTAAAATCTAATGTTGGGACCTGATGGCCATCATCCTGGGTTCTAAAATAGATAGCTGCAGAGATAACATATATGCTAACTATAATTTTCCAAAACGCTGCCACAGGTTCTGGAACTGTGCCAGCAGATTGTAAATTAGCAAATATAGCATCACTATTCAAGAATGTGGAGAAAGAGAGAGAGAGAGAAAACAAGGAGCAAACCAGTTAGCCTCACATCAGTCGTTTGGAAAATGCTGGAATCTATTATTAAGGAATGCACTTAGAGAAGAATAGGCCGGTTTGAACATCTCAACATAGTTTTACGAAAGAGAAGTTGCTCAAAAAAACTGTCAAACACATATCACTGCTGGGGTAGATAAAAGAGAACCAGTAGATTTGGTATGCTTGGATTTTTAAAAGGCATTTGATAATGTGCCACACTGAAGGCTAATTTACAAAATAAGAGCCTGTATAATTATGATACATTATCGTAGATAACAGATTAGTTGTGATAGGTTAACTCCATTGGCCAAATGACTTGCGTGTGATTCTGAATAACCCCAACAGGATGGATTCCCACTTCAACTAAGATAGATGAAATGCAAGAAATTGGCAAACCACTGCTAACAGAAATTGCCAAGAAAACAACTGATAATGAGCCAAGGAAGATGATGACCTGGTGGTATTATTGCTAGACTATTAATGCAGAAACTAATGTTCTGGGACCTGGGTTCAAATCCCACAACATCAGATGGTGGAATTTAAATTTGATTTTTTTAAAAGATCTGGAATTAAGAATCTACTGATGACCATGAAACCATTGTCAATCCCATCTGGTTCACTAATATCCTTTAGGAAACGAAATCTGCCATCCTTACCTAGTCTGGCCACATGTCTGGTCTGGCCTACATGTGACTTCAGAGCCACCACAATGTAATTGACTCTCAGCTGCCCCATAAGGGCATCTAAGGATGGGCAATAAATGCTGGTTAGCATGTCCCACAAATGAATAAACAAACATCACACTTGACAATGAGGAGAGGGTTGTTAATGAGCAGGAAACAGCTTAAGAATAAATATTTTTATTTAAGTTGAAAGACTGCGATTACTGAAGTGTCTCAGGAATCAATGCTAAGGTTCCAACTATTTATTATCTATATTAATGACTTGGATAAAGGACAGCATGTGGCATAGTGGTTAGCATTGCTGTCTCATAGTACCAGAGACCCAGGCTCAATTCTAGCCTTGCGTAACTGTCTATATAAAGTTTGCACGTTCTTCCCATGTTGGCATGGGTTTCCTTCAGGCACTCCGGTTTCCTTCCACACTTCAGAGATCTGCGGGTTAGGTTGATTGGCCATGATCAATTGCCCCTTAGTGTCAGGGAAATCAGAGAGTGCCTCAGGGCTGATGGGATCTCAGTTTAGCATCACATCCAAAAGACAGCGTAGCATCTCCACTCTCTCAACACAAGAATGGGGAGAGCTCCCCTGCTCCTCCTCAATATTGGCATGGGATACTTTACATCCTTCTTCCTAGCTAGCCAATATCCTGAGCTAACATTGCAAAGCAGAATCAGACAAGCTGCTCATTTGTCTAATTGATGTTTGTGGAAGTTTGCTCTGTGCAAATAGGCATTGGCAAGACATAGGATCAAGATGATGAACCTGTGAGGCAGTCTCTGTTTGTAGCAGGTTTAACAACCTAAAGTTATGGATAAAAGTTATGGACAGGGGACTGAGGAGTTTGCTCAAGAGCTTTTTCAAGAAGAGGTGAGAGGCAGACACTGCCTGGCCTCTGTGATTCCAGTCCCACACCAACACAGTTGACTCTTACTTACCCTCTGAAGCAGAATAGCAAACCACTGAGTTGGATCAAAATGGGGCATCTAGGGATGCTAGCATTCGCAGTGACATCCATATGTTGAGGATAAATAGATAATAAAAAATTTCCCACTATGTAAAGGTATTGCACAGGGAGCATCTGAAGACAAAAAAATCCCACCCAGTACATCTTTATGCATATGATATGAAAAGTAAATGTGCAATTACAGTGCAGAGTCTGGTGGCTGTGTTGAACATTCTCCTGGGTTTAAACCATCTATAAGTGCTCCTGGGAAGGACTGAATTAACTCTATGCTACTGACATTGTTAAGATAATATGTTCACTTTCATGTATTACTCCAGAGATGAGTCACATATGAAAAACTGATGCCATTCTATAAGCCTTTCCCAAATGGATTAAATCTTTGTCTGAATAGCTGCAGTGATAGCAAAATTCCAGAAATCCAAAATCCTCCCGTATTTGGTTTGTTGAAAATGCAGCAGTACTTCATCAATCTGATATTGCATTCCTTTAGAATCATTGGCACAATTTTGTTCAGCTCAGCCAGCCTAAATGACCTGCTCAAATAAACCTCTTTCTATTATCTTTCTGTTTTTCAGTACTTGATGTGAATACATTGTATGTTATTAATGCTCTATGATGCTCACAGCACATGGCTAATAACAATTAACATTCAGCCTCTTGCACACATTCTGTCAGGTCATGGATGATCATCTTTGTATATGCAAACTGGGAAGAAAAGTGAGTGAGTTTTTTTATTCATTCATGAGTGTCGCTAGCTGGCCAGCATTTGTTGCCCATCCCTAGTTGCCATTAGGGGACAGTTAAGATCAACAAAATTGCTGTGGCTCTGGAGACACATGTAGGCCAGACAGGGTAAGGAATGCAGATTTCCTTCCTCAAAAGACATTAGTGACTAGATGGATTTTTCTGACAATTGACAATGGTTTCGTGATCATCAATACATTCTTAATTCCAAACTTTTTTTTACTGAATTCAAATTCCACTACTTGCTGTGGTGGGATTCCAACCTGGGTCCTCAGAACATGAGCTGAGTTTCTGGATTAATAGTATAGTGATGATAACACTAGGCCATCGCCTCGCCATAATGGCACAGTGTGTGAGAGAAGGGAAACCAAGACATAGGCTGGGAAAAACAGAAATGTAGAGAGGAGATACACGGTCTGCAAATGTCGTGTCTGTTTGCCATCTTGTCCTTTGATTGCAGCGTATTGCTCTACCAGCTGCTTTCGCCATATCTCAAGCAACATGCTGCTTTAAGAAAGGCGGCCACTCAGGCATTGCTCTTTTAAAAAGGACAGCCACTCAGGTAAACCCAGCGTACCGAGGGAGTCTGTGATTAGTATGTGATCCTGCTATCACAGCTGGCCAACCGGCTGGTGTGACACCAGCATCCCAAAAGTGAACCACACACCACCAGGCAATTTACTCACTTCTCACTCAGAAAACAGTGACAGAAGTTGGAAGATGTACTTTATTTAAAGGGCCAAACAGCCAACTTGTAAGATCATTTTTTTCAAGAATAGCTGTTATTGTAAGTCCTCTGGAAGTACAGTGTATGTATTTGGAGTTGTTGTAGTGACTTCCTGGATTTGGCGTAGACAGGTGTTGTACCATCACAAGCTTGTACCTCTTTCCACTTAGAAAGGAAACCAGAATTAGAGGGCACAGCCAAATAAGGGCGAGGGGGGCAGTTTAGAACAGAGTTGAGGAGGAACTTCTCTCAGAGGGTAGTGGATCTCTGGAATTCTCTGCCATTGAAGTGGTAGTGGCTACCTTGTTGAATATGTTTAAGTCACGGATAGATAGATTTCTGATTGATAAGGGAATTAAGAGTTATGGGGATCTAGCGGGAAAGTGATACTGAACCACTACAGATCAGCCATGTTCTTATTGAATGGTGGGGCAGGCTCAAGGGGCTGGATGGCCTATTCCTGCTCCTATTTCTTATGTTCTTATAAAATAGAAGCCTCAAAGTACTGCTCTGCCTGCGTGGTGAGTGCTGTCTGACTGAGAGCACACTCTTGGAGTTGGATGAACATAGGGAGTTACAAGAAGGTAAGTCATTATTAAACTTGCTTTCAGGGTGAGGAAAATTAGGTCTTATTTAGAAATTTAAAAGCTGTACTTTAGTGCATTTCTGCAACAGGAATCAGCTGAGTCAGCTTTCAACTGAACTTGGCTGGTTATTTGTACAAATAGTTAAAACCAGTTCTTTCAAAAGTTTAAAATAAAGGGGTAAGAAATGGCAGAGAGCTCCAAGCCGTGTTTCTTCCTCTTGCTCTACATGGCAGGCTGGGGACAGCTCCAGTCCCCTGGGTCAGCATGTGTGCGGGAAGTGTCTCCCACTACAGTTCCTGGAAGCTCGAGTTTCAGAGCTGAAGCAGCAGCTGGAGAGACTATGGAGTGTCCGAGTATCGTGGATAGCACATATAGAGAATTGATCACACCGCAGACTCTGCAGGCAGAAAGAGAATGAGTGAACGTTGGAAAGAGCATGAGAGATAGAGCTTTGGATACTGTTGAGGGGAATGACCTCTCTATGGAAAGCAGCAGCAGCCAAACACATTGCATCATGGTTGGTTCTGCTGCAGAGGGAAAGGGTAAAAAGTGTGTCATTGCAATAGTTACAGGGGATTCAACTGTAAGGAGAATAGACAGGCATTTCTGAGCCCGTAAACGACACTTCAGGATGGTGTGCTGCCTCCCTGGTACTAGGGTCAAGTATTTAATCAAAGTGGTTGCAGGACATTCAGAAGGGGGAGGGCGAACAGCAGTGTCGTAGTAAACATTGGTACAAGCAACATAGGTTAAAAAAGGTCCTAAAAGCAGAATACAGAGAGCTAGGAAGAAAGTTAAGAAATCGGACCTCGAAGATAGTGATTTCAGATTAACTACTGGTGCCATGTGCTGGTCAGAGTAGAAGTGAGAGGATGTATCGGATAAATACATGACTGAGGAGATGGTGTCAGGAGGAGGGTTTCAGATTTCAGAGGCATTAAGACTGGTTATAGGGGCGGCAGGGCCTGTACAATTTGGACAGATTACACCTGAGCAGGACTGGGACTGTGATGTTCTACGGGGGAGTGTTTGCTAGAGCAGTTGGGGAGGGATGGGAGCCTATGTAAGGAGTCTGAGAAGGAGGGAGCAAGGACAAAATGTGGGGAGAAGGTTCCAACTATATCAAAAAGCAGGAAAAAAGTTAAAAAGGAGAACTCAGAAGATGGTATTAAAGGAAGTGTTAGAATTCAAAAAGAAGGTTCAAAAACTAGCATGAGGGCACTTTATCTGAATGCTCTTAGCATTCAAAACAAGAGAAACGAGTTGACAGCACAAATCATTGCAACCGAATATGATATGGTGGCCATTACAGAGACATGGTTGCAGATAATCACGACTGGGAGTTGAATATCCAGGGATATCAAAATATTCGGAGGAACCAATAGGAAAATAAGGGAGATGGGTGCAGCTCCAATATTTAAGGATGATATCAGAGCTGTAATGAGGGATGATAGAGATTCTATGGAAAAAAAAGATTGAATCAATTTGGATGGAAATTAGAAATAGTAGGAGAAGAAGTCACTGATAGGCATAGTCTCTCAGCCCCTAAATAATGACATCATGGTGGGGTGAGAAATAAATAAAGAAATAACTGATGTATGTAAAACTGGTACAGCGATTATCATGGGGGATTTTAATCTGTATATCAATTGGTCAAACCAAGTCAGTTAAGACAGCCTTGAGGAGGAGTTCATAGAATGTATCCACGATAGCTTCCTTGAACAGTATGTAATGGAACTGACAAGGGAGCAAGCTATCCTAGATCTGGTCCTGTGTAATGAGACAGGAATAATTAATGATCTTGCAGTTAGGGATCCTCTCAGAAGAAGTGATCGCAGTATGGTTCAATTTAAAATACAGTTGGAGTGTGAGAAGGTAAAAATTCAATATCAGTGTCTTGTGCTTAAACAAAGGAGACTATAAAGGGATGAGGGAGGAGTTGGCTAAGGTAAACTGGGAGCAAAAGCTCTATAGTTATCAAAGAAGAAATAGCGAGGCACCTAGAAAAAAACAATTTGATCAAGCAGATGCAGCATGGATTCATTAAGGGGAAATCGTGTTTGATGAATTTAATGGATTTCTATGAGGATGTGACTAGTGCGGTAAACAGAAGGGAACCATGGATGTGGTGTTTTTAGATTTCCAGAAGGCATTTGATAAGGTGCCTCACAAAAGGTTGCTGCAAAAGGTTAGGATGTACAGAGTTGGGGGTAAGATATTAGCGTGGATAGAGGATTGGTTGTCTATAGGAAGCAGAGAATAGGTATTAATGGGTGCTATTCTAGTTAGCAGCTGGTGACTAGTGGAGTGCCCCAGGGATCGTTGCTGGGGTCTCAACTGTTTACCAAATACATAGATGATCTGGAGGAAGGGGCTGAGTGCAGGGTGACGAAATTTGTTGATGACACGAAGATGAGTGGAAAAGCAAATTGTGTGGAGGGTGTGGAAAGCCTGCAGAGGGGTGTGGATAGGTTGAGTGAGTGGGCAAGGACCTGGCAGATGGCGTATAATGTTAGCAAATGTGAGGTTATCCACTTTGGTAGAAATAATATTAGGAGGGATTATTATTTAAATGGCGAAAAGCTGCAGCATGCGACGGTGCAGAGGGACCTGGGAGTCCTTGTGCACAAATTGCAAAAACACAGTCTGCAGATGCAGCAGGTGATTAAGAAGGTGAATGCAATGTTGGCCTTTATAGTGAGGGGGATAGAATATAAAAGCAGGGAGGTTCTTTTGCAACTGTATAGGGTGCTGGTGAGGTCGCAGCT
Organism: Sphyrna mokarran; assembly: GCA_024679065.1. Classification (NCBI taxonomy): domain Eukaryota; kingdom Metazoa; phylum Chordata; class Chondrichthyes; order Carcharhiniformes; family Carcharhinidae; genus Sphyrna; species Sphyrna mokarran. The sequence continues at coordinate 65,979,973 of JAGIQG010000013.1, forward strand.
GGAGTACTGTGTGCAGTTTTGGTCGCCGCATTTGCGGAAAGATATACTGGCCTTGGAGGGATGCAGAGAAGGTTCACTAGGCTGATACCGGAGATGAAGGGGTTAGCCTATGAGGAGAGATTGAGTAGGCTAAATTTGTACTCGTGGAGTTTAGAAGGCTGAGGGGGAAACTTATAGAGACATATAAGATAATGAAGGGGATAGATAGGATAGAGGTAGAGAGATTCTTCCCGCTTAGAAAGGGTAGTAGGACAAGAGGGCACAGCCTCAAACTTAGTGGAGGGAGTGCAGTTTAGATGAGAGTTGAGGAGGAACTTCTTCACTCAAAGGATGGTGAATTTTTGGTATTCTCTGCCCATTGAAGTGCTGGAGGCTACCTCGCTGAATATATTTAAGTCACGGGTAGATAGGTTTCTGATAGACAGGGGAATTAAGGGTTATGGGGAGAAAGCATTCCCCACTTATAGCAAGATTAAAACAAATTAGAAATGGTGAAATCTGCCATTAATCTGCTTCATTATCAGTACATGAGTGGCACAATCAAGTTAATCTGCTGGAGGGTCAGCAGAGGTTCAGCTGGATGCAGGAGAGAAGTTTTCCACATTGCAGAGCTGATGTAGAGTGCATTGTAATCTTGAGATTTGTACTAGTAAATCCCTGACTTCAAAGCAGCTGCCATGGCAGCAAGGTGGCACAGTGGTTAGTACTGCTGCCTCAAAGTGCCAGGGATCCAGGTTCGATTCCTAGCTTGGGTCACCAATTGTTTGCTGTCTGTATGGAGTCTGCACGTCCACGTGGGTTTCCTCTGGGTGCTCTGCTTTCTTCCCACAATCTAACAGTTAGTTAGTCTAACAGTACTGGTTAAGTGCATTGGCCATGCTAAATTATCCCTCAGCATACCCAAACAGATGCCAGAGTATGGCGACTAGGGAATTTTCATAGTAACTTCATTGCAGTGTGAACGTAAGTCTTATGTGTCAAATAAGTAAACTTTACTTCTACTTTACGTGAAAGCTGGGACTCTTTAACCCACTTAGTTCTCAATATTGGAAGAGAATCACAACACAAACTAGTGCTAAAGAGTTCTATGTTAATCTACAATGTTGAAACAACCTTTGGCTTGGTTGGAGTGACAGTAACAATATTATATAATCTTATATAACATTATATAATCTTTGTAATGTGACAACATGACCGATCGAGGCAGATCATTTTAGCCCCAACAGATCAGTGCAGGAATTCCTCAGAAAAATGTCCCCCCAGTCATCCATTCATCTAACTGCCCATAACTACCTCCTCTCTATCCTAAGGTGAGAAGTGATCAGTTCCATTTGCAATTTGTCAAATCCAATCAATCAGCATCCCATTCCATCTTTGCACTCACGTTCACTCCTTCCACCATCACATCAAGCTGTACTTCATTACCACCCTCAGAATGGCAGCTATTCACCAAGATTCCTTTGACAGTACCCTCTGAACCCGTGATCTCTACCAACTAGAAAGACAAGGGCAGCAGATACCTGGGAACACCATCATCTGCAAGTTCCCCTCCAAACCACTCACCATCCTGACCTGGAAATAGATCACCTTACTTCATCATCTCTGTGTTACAAATCCTGGTACTCCTTTCCTGAAAGCACTGTTGATGTATCTACATCACACACATTTCAGTGGTTCAAAAAGACTGCTCACCATTACCTTCTCAAGGGCAGTTTAGGATGGATGGGCTATCTTGCGATGGCTGATTAATGAAAGTCTCAAGGGAGTTCACAGGAGGGTTATCAAGCAACCCTTGTGAAGAAGCCCACCACCATTTTCCTGAAACAAGGAATGCCAGCCTTGCTGGGCATACCCACACCCTGAGAATATAAAATTCTTGTTCAACTTCTGTCCTGCATAAATCTGTCCTTTCCAGAAAGGAATGGAATAACAAAGGGAGCAAACTGCTTTTCGATGCTGTACAACCAACCTGAGGAAATGTTTTATTTTCTGTTAGCATTTAAAACAATGATTATGGGAGTGCCCATGCATGGTAATTGGAGATTTACAGCTATAATATATTCATGAGCTTCAGGAACTGCTGCTGAATATTTGCAGATATAATGAATGGATGTGAGTGGTGATTTATAGACATGTTGCAAAACTGGCTGGAAATAACTATTTTGACAAAATATCAATTTTCTTTTTTAACAAGTTCTTGATTAGGATTGGGAATTCCCAGAGCTAACCTGAATGTTAGTTATGATTAGAAGGTCGATTTATTTCTCATAATCAATAAGATTCTTGAACTGTTTGGAACCAACATTTATACGTTTATTAAAAATATCGTACTTAAGCTGGCACTTAAACAAATGCTTAACCATATAATGTTTATAACTACAAGAAGAATTAATAATTTAGAAAAGTTAATGTTCTGAGCTCAGTTTTCAGGTTGATTGAACTTTTTGGAGTCCAAATTTTTTGCTTTCTATATCTTTCTCTGATCAAAATTCTTATAAACATTAGGCAGTTTGATTATACCTCTATTGAATTGATGATTGGGAGAGAAAATGGGTCTATTTTTCCCTCTTACCTTTTCATTTTTCAGTTATTTCCCCTTCCCAAAGTCACCAAGTTGATGTCATTCAGATACAGAGTTTCAAAGCACAAGAAGAGGCACGTACATCCTCTGAGTCTAAAGTACAGTCAGGAAATCTACAATCTCTTCTTATTTCCAAATGCAAGTCCACAACCATTTTGACTATCAAATATTGTTCTTTGAATGACATATTAACCCTTTTTCACCCATGCCTTGCTCCAAGGTCACGTGAGGCAAACACAGGCCATTCCCTGCATGGATGGAAGGGAATGTGGTCAGTGAATCAATTTGGATTTATTGCTTATCCCTTAAGCCTCCATTAAGACAGATTACCTGGTTGTTATCTCATTACACTTTGTAAGACTGTAAATTGCTTTGGGATGTTACAAGTTTATGAAGGCACTGTAGAAGTGCAAGTCTTTCTTCACTCCCCTGCTTCAGAAACGAAAGGTTGCTCTTTCGATTTGATTGATTTATTGTTGCCGCTTGTGTTGGTGTATAGTGAAAAGTATTGTTTCTTGTGCCCTATACAATAAAGCATATAGTTCACAGAGAAGGAAACGAGAGACTGCAGAATGTAGTGTTACAGTCATACGAGAGTGTCGAGAAAGATCAACTTAATGTGAGGTAGGTCCATTCAAAACACTGATGGCAACAGGGAAGAATCTGTTCTCAAGTTGTTTGGTATATGACTTCAGGTTTTTGTATCGTTTTCCTGACGGAAGAAGGTGGAAGAGAGTATGTCTGGGGTGCCTGAGATGAGGTCCTTAATTATGATGGCTGCTTTCCTGAGGCAAAAAGCATAAAGTGTAGACAGTGTCAATGGATGGGAGACTCGTTTGTGCTTGGACTGGGCTTCATTCATGACTCTATAGTTTCTTGTGGTGCCAGTTATATGAGTTGTTGTCACTGCATGATATAGAGCTTTAAGTATGGGACTGGGAATCCCAGGACTGGGAATTTATCAATGCAAAGTATAACATGTACCTCAGGGAAGTGTCCTTAATCAACAATCTTCAGCTATTTCATCAATAATCTACCTTTCATCATAAAGTCAGAACTGGGGAAGTTTGCACAATGTTCAGCACCATTCGGAACTGCTCAGATACTGAAGCAATCCATGTCCACCAGTCAATTACTGGCCCTTCAGTCTCCTTTCAACCACCAGCAAAGTGATGGATGGTGTTGTCAACAGTGCTATCAAGCGGCACTTACACAGCAACAAATTGTTCACTGATGCACATTTTGGGTTCGCAAGACACTCAGGTCCAGATATCATTCCCGCCTTGGCCTAACCATTGACAAAGAGCTGAATTGTAGGCATGAGATGAGATTGAATTTGACTGAGTGTGGAATCAAGGAACTGAAGCAAGATTGAAATCAATGGGAATCAGAAGGAAGAACTTGTTAGAGTTGAATCATCTCAGCCCCAGGACTAAGGAGTCCCTCAGGATAGTGCTCTACTATCTTCAGCTGCTTCATCAATGTCCTACCCTCTGTTATAAGGTCAGATGTTAGCAGACAATTGCACAATATTCAGTTCCATTTGTAACATATCAGACAATGAAACAGTTGATGTCCTCATGCAGTTAGATGATGACAGTATTCAGACATAAGCTGACAAGTGGCAATGACCATCTCCAGCAACAAAAAATTTAACCATCTTCCCTTAACATTCAACACCATTATCATTGCTGAATCCCAAATTTTCAACATCCTGGGTGTTACCATATGAGCAGAAACTAAACTGATTCAGCTATATAAATATAGAAAAAAATAGCAGCACATTCTTGGAATGTAGAGAAATAATTCATTTCAGCAAATAAAGTGATCAAGTTACAGAAGATACAAACTAATTCGTGCTCTGTACCAATCGTTCACGTTAAATGGAACTTTGACATTATATAATTGTTTTATACAGCAACAAGAGCAGATCAGAGGCTAGGAATCCTGCATTGAGTAACTTACCTCCCGATTCCCCAAAGCCTATCCACTATCTACAAAGCACAAGTCAGGAGTGTGATGGAATATTCTCCATTTGCCTGGATGGGTGCAACTCCAAAAACATTCAAGAAGCTTGACACCATCCAGGACAAAGCAGCTCACTTGATTGCCAGCACATCCACAAACATTCACTCCATCCACCACCAGCATACAGTTCCAGCAGTGTACTGTTTACTAGATGTACTGTTGGAACTCATCAAGGCTCCTTAGGTGGTATCTTCCAAACCCATGACCTTTCCCACTTAAAAGGACAAGAGCAGCAGATACATGGGGAAACCATCACTTGCAAGTTCCCCTCCGTATCATTCACTGCCCTGACTTGGAAATATATTATCGTTCCTTCACTTTGTCTGGATTAAAATCCTGGAACTTCCTCCCTAACAACACTGTTGGTGTATCTACACCTCTGGAACTGTAGCAGTTCAGAAAAATAGCTTGCTACTATCTTCTCAAAGGCAATGAAGGTTGGCCTAGCCAGCAAAGCCCACATCCCATAATTGAATTTTTAAAAGGTTATAAAAGATAAGAGAGAGATAAAGGGGAGATAGGTAACTGTACTTATTAGGGATATCGTAATAACAATAGAAAAGCTCTATGCGATCAGAGGTGAGCTGGTAAAGTGGATACAAAACTGGCTCAGTCAGAGATGGCAGTGGGGAAGCGTGCATTTTTGAAAGGAGAGCTATGGCAAGTGGCATTGCTCAGGGATCAGTGCTAGGACCTTTGCCGTTTGTAATATATAAATGATTTAGAGGAAAACGTAATTGGATTGATTAATAAGTTTGCAGATGACACAAAGGTTGGTGGATTTGCGGATAGCGATGAGGACCATCAGAGGATACAGCAGGATATAGATCGGTTGGAGTCTTGAGTGGAGAAATGGCAGATGGAATTTAATCCAGACAAATATGAGGTAATCCATTTTGGAAGGTCTAATACAAATAGGAAACATGCAGTAAATGGCAGAGTCCTGCCATTGATAGACTGAGGGATCTGGATGTACAAGTACACAGGTCATTAAAAATTGCAATGCAGGTGAAGACAGTCAAGAAGGCATACGGCATGCTTGCCTTCATCAGCCGCAGTATTAAGTTTAAAAATTGACAAGCTTTATGGAACTTTAGTTAGGCTGCACTTGTAATATAGTGTTCAGTTCTGGTGGCCACACTACCAGAAGATGTGGAGAGTTTGGAGAGGGTACAGAAAAGATGTTGCCTGGTATAAGAGAGGTTTGCTTCAGTATTCACAGTGGAAATTGATGTGGGAGGTTGTACTGCAGGAATACAGCAAACTGAAAAGATTATGTGATCATTAAGAAAGAGGATGTGTTGGAACTATTAAATTCCATCAAGGTAGATAAGTCGCCGGGACCGGATGGGATGTACCCCAGATTACTGTTGGAGGTGAGGGAAGTGATTGCAGAGCCTCTGACAATGATCTTTGCGTCGTTGATGGAGACGGGAGAGGTTCCAAAAGATTGGAGGATTGCGAATGTGGTGCCTATTTTCAAGAAAGGAAACAAGGATAGCCTGGGCAATTACCGACCAGTGAGTCTGACCTCAGTGGTCGGTAAGTTGATGGGAGGATTCTGAGGGACAGGAGTTATGAGCATTTAGAGAAGTTCAATATGATCAGAAATAGTCAACAAGGCTTTGTTAAGGGCAGATCGTGCCTTACGAGCCTAGTTGAGTTCTTCGAAAATGTGACTGAACACATTGACGAAGGAAGAGCGGTGGATGTGGTTTACATGGATTTCAGCAAGGCATTTGATAAAGTCCCCCATGCAAGACTTCTTGAGAAGGTGAGAGGGTGTGGGATCCAAGGGGCTTTGACCTTGTGGATTCAGAACTGGCTTGCTTGCATTGTTAGCCACTTTAAGACTTGAATGGCAGATTAGGTGTAAGGATTCGCATTCTAATCAGCAATCTGTAAACTGTCTGTGCTGATATGTGTGCTATTGCAGACCAGAACACCTCATTCACCTGACAAAGGCTATAAAGCCGAAAGCTTGCGAGTTTACTATTAAATAAATTGGTTGGATTTAAAACTGGTGTTGCAGACTTCTTAATGTGTTTGCCTGCAGAAGGCAGAGAGTGGTTGTGGATGGATCTTTTTCTGCATGGAGGTTAGTCACCAGAGAAGTGCCCCCGGGATCTGTTCTAGGACCCTTGCTGTTTGTCATTTTCATAAATAACCTGGATGAGGAAGTGGAGAGATGGGTTAGTAAGTTCGCTAACAATACGAACATAGAACATAGAACACTACAGCACAAACAGGCCCTTCTGCCCACAAGTTGCGCCAATCACATCTATACCTACCAAGCCATAGACCTATCTATAACCCCCAATCCCATTAGATCCCATATACTCATCCAGAAGTCTTTTAAAAGACCCCAGCAAGTTCGCCTCTACCACCACTGATGGCAGCCGATTCCATTCACTCACCACCCTCTGAGTGAAAAACTTTCCCCTAGCATCCCCTCTGTACTTGCTTCCCTGCACCTTAAATCTGTGCCCTCTCGTCGCGACCATTTCAGCCCTGGGAAATAGTCTCTGAGAGTCCACCCTATCTATTCCTCTCAACATCTTGTAAACCTCTATCAGGTCGCCTCTCAACCTTCGTCTCTCCAGGGAGAACAGTCCCAGCTCCCTCAACCTATCTTCATAAGGCCTGCCTCCCAATCCAGGCAGCATTCCTGTAAATCTCCTCTGCACCCTTTCAATAGCTTCCACATCCTTCCTATAGTGAGGCGATCAGAACTGCGCACAGTACTCCAAGTGGGGTCTGACAAGGGTCTTATAAAGTTGCAGCATTACCTCCCAACTCCTAAACTCAATTCCTCAATTAATGAAGGCCAGTATACCATATGCCTTCTTGACCACATCCTCCACCTGCGGGACCAATTTAAGAGTCCTATGGATCCGGACCCCAAGATCCTTCTGTTCTTCAACACAGCTAAGACTCTTACCCTTGATATTATACTCCTTCGTCCCCTTGGTCCTGCCAAAATGGACCACTACACGTTTATCTGTGTTGAAGTCCATCTGCCATTTCTTGCCCAGTCTTGCATCCTATCTATGTCCCACTGCAACTTCTGATATCCCTCCAGACCATCCACAACACCACCGACCTTTGTATTGTTGGCGAACTTACTAACCCATCCCTCCACTTCCTCATCCAGGTCATTTATGAAAATGACAAACAGCAGGGGTCCCAGAACAGATCCCTGGGGTACTCCACTGGTTACCGACCTCCATGCAGAACAAGACCCATCCACAACCACTCTCTGCCTTCTGCCGGCAAGCCAGTTCTGGATCCACGAGGCCAAAGCCCCTTGGATCTCATGCCCTCTCATCTCCTCCAGAAGCCTTGCATGGGGGACCTTATCAAATGCCTTGCTAAAGTCCATGTACACCACGTCCACCGCTCTTCCTTCGTCAATGTGTTCAGTCACATTTTCGAAGAACTCAATTAAGCTTGTAAGGCACGACCTGCCTTTTACAAAACCATGCTGACTATTTCTAATCAACCTAAACTTCTCCAAATGCTCATAAATCTTGTCCCTCAGAAGCCTCTCCATCAGCTTACCAACCACTGAAGTCAGACTCACCGGTCGGTAATTTCCTGGACTATCCCTGTTCCCTTTCTTAAAGATAGGAACCACATCCACAATCCTTCAATCCTCCGGAACCTCTCCCGTTTCCATGGACGATGCAAAGATCATCACCAGGGGCTCTGCAACCACTTCCCTCACTTCCCACAATAACCTGGGGTACATCCCACCCGGTCCCGGCGACTTGTCTATCTTGATAGAATTTAACAGGTCTAACACATCCTCTTTCCTAACATCCACATACTCAATCTTTTCCGTATGCCTCAAACCTGCAGTGCAATCTCCCAGATCACTTTCCACCGTGAATACCGAGGCAAAGTACTCGTTAAGCACCTCTGCCATTTCTTCCGGATTCACACAGACTTTTTCCCCTTCACCTTTTATAGGCCCTATCCCTTCTCTTCTCATCCTTTTACTTTTCACATATTTGTAGAAGGCCTTGGGATTCTCCTTAATCTTACCTGCCAAGGCCTTCTCATAACCCCTTCTGGCTCTCCTAATTTCCTTTTTGAGCTCCTTTCTACAAGTCTTATACTCCTCTAGATCCCCAACATCTCTTAGCTCTCTGAACCTTTTATACACCTTTCTTTTCTTCCTGACTAGGTTCACCACAACCTTCGTGCATCATGGTTCCCGTGGCCTACCAAAACCTCCTTGTCTCATCAGAACGTTGTCGTGCAGAGCTCCAGACAAACATTCCTTGAATATCCGCCACCTTCCTTCTGTACTTTTTCTGTACTTTATGGATAGTCTGGAGGGATGTCAGAAGTTGCAGCGAGACATCGATAGGATGCAAGACTGAGCAGAGAAGTAGCAGATGGACTTCAATGCGGATAAATGTGTGGTGGTCCATTTTGGCAGGACCAATGGGATGAAGGAGTGTAATATCAAGGGTAGGAGTCTTGGCAATGTTGAGGAGCAGAAGGATCTTGGGGTCCGGGTCCATAGGACTCTTAAAATCTGCCCCGCAAGTGGAGGATGTGGTCAAGAAGGCATATGGTGTACTGGCCTTCATTAATCGAGGGATTGAGTTTAGTAGTTGGGAGGTAATGCTGCAACTTTATAAGACCCTTGTCAGACCCCACTTGGAGTACTGTGTGCAGTTCTGGTCGCCTCACTATAGGAAGAATGTGGAAGCTATTGAGAGAGTGCAGAGGAGATTTACAGGGATGTTGCCTGGATTGGGAAGCATGCCTTATGAAGATAGGTTGAGGGAGCTAGGTCACTTCTCCCTGGAGAGACGAAGGTTGAGAGGTGACCTGATAGAGGTTTATAAAATGTTGAGAGGAATAGATAGGTTGGATTCTGGAGGCTATTTCCCAGGGCTGAAGTGGTCGCTACGAGAGAACACAGGTGCTCGGGAGCAAGTACAGAGGAGATGTTAGAGTTAAGTTTCTCTCTCAAAGGGTGGTGTGTGAATGGAATCGGCTGCCATCAGTGGTGGTGGAGGCAAACTCGTTGGGGTCTTTTAAGAGACTTCTGGATGAGTACATGGGATTTAATGGGATTGGGAGTTACAGATGGTTCTATGGCCTGGTAGGTATAGATGTGATCGGCACAACTTGTGGGCCGAAGGGCCTATTTATGCTGTAGTGTTGTATATTCTATGTTCTATAAGAGAGGTTCAGCTATGAGGAGAGGTTGGAGAAACTTGATTTGTTTTCACTGGAATGATGAGGGTTGAAGGGTGACCTGATAGAAATCTACAAGATTATGAGAGGCATGGACAGAGTGGATAGTCAGAAGCTTTTTCCCAGGGTGTAAGAATCAATTATTAGGGGGCAAAGATTTAAGGTGCAAGGGGCAAGGTTTAAAGAAGATGTACAAGGCAGATTTTTTACATAGAGGGTGGTGGGTGCCTGGAACTCGTTGCCATGAGAGGTAATGGAAGCAGATACGATAGTGAGTTTTAAGGGGTGGGTGTCTACACAAATATATGAATAGGATGGGAATAGAGGGATATGCTCCCCAGAAGGATAGGGGCTTTTAATTAAATCGGGCAGCATGATTGGTGCAGACTTAGAAGTCCGAAGGGCCTGGTCCTGTGCTGTAATTTTCTTTGTTCTTCTTTGACTTAGTTATCAGCAAACCAAAAATATTATCAGTGCAAATAGAGATAAAAACTAATAAAGAATCACTCACAATGGTGGGTATAGCCTACAGACCACATCTTAACAAAAGAGAAATGGAGGAAAAATATATGGTCAAACTACAGAATTGGTCAAATACCTTTGGGGTATTTCATGGGGGATTTCATTTCCCTGCCATAAATTGGACTAAGAGATAGTTAAAGGGGATATAAAGTTTCTACAATGTGTACAGAACACTTTCTAACTCAATATGTGAAAAGTGCTTCAAGGGAAAATTTACCATTAGTTCTAATAATAGGAAATTAACTCGAGCAGGTAAGAAACATACTAGGCAATAGTGACCATATATATTATGCTCTCACCTGAGCCCTAATTTTAAATCCATCCTTGCACAGACCTGATGAGAGAGGGACACAGAGGAGTTTGTAGTCAAAATAGCATGTTAACCTTGAAGTTCTAACTCCAGAACCATTTTAACAGGGCTGATTTGGACAGTACCCTGATCCCACATTCCAAACAGGTGCCAGCCTTGAGACATCATCCTTCAGAGAACATTATCAGATTCTGATGATACAAATTAGACTTTGAGAATATTGTTATGTTACATTGTAATATTGTTATGTTGTGCTGACCCATTGCCAGGAACATAGGCTGCCAGGGAATAGCAACACCAAAGAACAACCAAGAGTGTAAATTAATTTTAAAATTGTCTTTAAGGTTAACTTGCAGACCAGTTGGAGAAACTGGAGTTATTTTTTAAACCTCAGCTTGAAACTTTAAGCAACTCCTGTCTTGGATTTTGCTCTTCTCTTCTCCAATCACAATCAGGCCAAATAGTGATGGCACATCTGTTACAGTGGGGCATTGCTGGATCATATGCATCTTTTTCAAATATTGTAGAAAGCGCCATTGATAAGAAAATTGTCACAAGTTGAAATATTGTCATCTTGGATAAGTTTCATGTCATGTTTGAAGCTCTTTAACTGGCTTTCTCTCTCTGGATTGAAAAATGTTGACAAACATATTTTCATTGGGGCACTGAACCTTTAATAGGTATCTTACTTCCATAAGACCAATTGGACACTCTCTCAAATTGAGACATGTCTCATTTAATTAATGCCATGAGTCCATTTGAATTGAGCTTGTAATTGGATTTTAAGTTTTTAAAGGAGATTTGTGGAATAGACGGATTGGCCATGATAAATTGCCTCTTTGTGTCAGGAGGACTAGCTAGGGTAAATGAATGGGGCTATGGGGATTGGGGATTGGGCCTGAGTGGGATTGTGGTTGATGCAGGCTCAATGAACAGAATGGCCTCCTCCTGCACTGTAAGATTCTATGACTGGAAATCCTGGACAGAAATTGTCTAATCTTGGACAATGTTATGTTTTGTTACTTTCCTTTATGTTCGTGCTGAGGATGTAGACGTCTCTGGCAAGGCCAACATTAATTGTCCTGTTTGGATACAGTGTAATGATAGGATGGGAAAGCTCTAAGTTTTTATTTCTGTAAGTCGCACAGAACAAGCTAACATTAAATCTAGAAAATTCTCCAGAGTCCCAAACACAACATTGGTGATGTCACAGTAACATTCACAATATATGTCAAATCCCTTTGAGGTGATTTAATGGCCTTGCACTTCCTCAGCATAATCATTGTTTTTTTTAAAAGAAAGGCATTTGCCGGATATGGATATAACTAACTTTTATTCATCTCCTGATTCTGAAATAGGCCTTTGTGTCTTGTGGTTCACAAAAGTTGAACTAATCACACTTTTAGACTCAGATGCTGGAGGTTCATTGAATGAGTTTCTTCTTCTCATGTGAGAAATGATAAATTGTTGCTCAGTATCTTAACTATATTGCAGCAGGGAGTGACATGCCATTGGAGAGTTAACAATATCATTCTCAAATCATTTCGGATTAAAATTAATATAACATCCTTCTTTCTTTGAAAAAAAAGCCTCTTTTTATGTCACTGTACCAATTATTAACTTTTTTTAACCATGTCTAAACTAAAAATTAAGTATCATTTTTATAATTAAACTGCACATCTTCAAATTATTTTATGATTTATTTCTGTTCTCAAAAAATGCAATGCCTCTATTTTGTATATGTGTAGTCATTGTACTCAGTGGTGAGTTGGTACACTGTACCAGCAATGTGTGTGTTGTCCACGCTGTTGCTTAATGTCACTAATGTTGTGTCACTTGCTGGTGATGTTGTTTCTTGCACTCGTTGTTGGTGATGCTGATGATGTCGCCTTGCTCTTCGGTAATGTTGCTGGTATTGATGGTGATCTTTTCCGTACCCCTGGCTCAGGTGTAGATTTGTATGGACTTTGTTGCCTCTCGTTTGTTTTCTGGTTGAGGCCTGAATTATGCATAATCTTGGAGTCACAGCTTCTTCAGTACCTTTTGTTGGCTTCCAGGTTTGCATGATAGGATCCTGTGGATGGAATTTTCCCATTCTGCCTGCCACGGGAATCGTAGTGCGTGTGTGACAGGACCAAAAGCTCGTTGATATCAGGCAGGATTTGCCGGTCTTGGGGCGAGTGCACGCAAAACATGCCACCCTGTACTGTTTGTCCTCTCAACAAGGATTTAGTAAAAGCATTGACCTCTTTCTACCTGTACCTTGAGTGTTCAATATACTGTCGAATTGATCAAGAGAGAAGTTGTGTTGTACTCTGCAACTAAGCAGTTCTGCAGGCAATTTCAAGTCAGTCTCGAACAATGGTTCGGAGTGACAATGGGTCAGGAGTTGAGTTTTTTTCTTGGCATTTCATGAGCGTCTCTTGGTCATCTGGACAGGTAATCCATTAGGTAATGTAATGTAGTCTTTCAGGAATCTCTCACTCAGCAAACAGAACTTGTACTACTGAGGTGAATGTAGCAGTCAAGTCTTTCACCTTTCTGATAAAAGGGAGCTCTAAATAACATTTTCCCACGATAAGATACCATTCTTGATTGTGTAAATAAATTGTCTCCGAACAGTATGCAATGGTCTGGGTGGTATTATATGAGCTATCATCACCTCTTCCTGCTATGAGGAGAGATTGGAGAAACTTGGTTTGTTCTCACTAGAATGATGGAGATTAAGGGGTGACCTGATAGAAGTCTACAAGATTATGAGAGGCATGGACAGAGTGGATAGTCAGAAACTTATTTCCAGGGGTGGCAGGGTGGAAAAGTCAATTATTTGGGGGCACAGGTTTAAGGTGCGAGGGGCAAGGTTTAAAAGAGATGTATGAGGCAGATTTTTTACACAGAGTAATGGGTGTCTGGACCTCATTGCCGGGGGAGGTAGTGCAAGTGGATATAGTAGTGACTTTTAAGGGGCGTCTTGACAAATGCATGAATAGGATGGGAATAGAACATAGAACATAGAACATAGAACATTACAGCGCAGAACAGGCCCTTAGGCCTTCAATGTTGCGCCGACCAATTATGAAAAAAGCAATGACCCTCCAAACTAAACCATTCCCTTCTCTTCCATAAACTTATCAACTAACCTCTTAAACGCCACCAAACTTGGCGCATCTACAACTGCCGCAGGCAGGGCATTCCACTCCCTAACCACCTCTGGGTAAAGAACCTACCTCTGATATCCGTCCTATAACTATCACCCCTTAATTTAAAGCTGTGTCCCCTCGTGCTAGCTTTCTCCATCCTAGGAAAAAGGCTATCACTGTCCACCATATCTAAACCTCTAATCATCTTATATGTTTCGATAAGGTCTCCTCTTAGCCGCCTCCTTTCTAACGAAAACAACCTCAAATCCCTCAGCCTCTCCTCTTAAGACCTGCCCTCCATACCAGACAACATCCTGGTAAACCTTCTCTGTACCCTCTCCAATGCCTCCACATCTTTCTTATAATGTGGGGACCAGAACTGTACACAATACTCCAAGTGCGGCAATAGAGGGATATAGTCACTGGAAGGGTGAGGGTTTTGGTTCAGTCAGGTATTATGGTCAATGTGCAGGAGAACCAAAAGGCCTGTTCCTGTGCTGTAATTTTCTTTGTTCAATCTTCTATGATGCTTCTTCCATCTCATGGTTTATTGAGTTCAGTTGCAGCTGTTCACAATTGTTCAACCCTAGGGTAGCAGACATTCTGTTTCAGTGGAATATCAGTTAACAGTGCCAGGGACCCAGCTTCAATTTCAGCCTTAGGTGACTGTCTGTGTGGGACATGGGCATCGCTAGCTGGGCCAGCATTTATTCCCATTCTAGTTACCCTTGAAATGGAGTGGCTTGTTATATCATTTTAGAGATTATTTGAGAGTCAGAGATTGTGGTACATATTGGTACTAATGACATAGGTAGGAGGAGTGATGAGGTCCTGCATGGAGTTGGATAGAAAGTTTAAAAAGCAGGACCTCTAGAGTTGTAAGCTTAAGTTTTCAATAGCTTTTACAAAACGTGAACCGGACAAAGGGAGCAATGTTGCTGTGGGGCTCTGAAATCAAATGTAGGCCAGATCGGCAGATTTCCTTCCCTAAAGGACATTAGTGAATCTGAAGGGCAGTGGAAATGGGATTTTCAATGAAGGAGATAACAGCTGACTAAAATGTTTCTGTAGTTAATCAAAAGTACCTCCATCATGGAAAAGACTTGGTTGAGAAGGAATTTATCCCCCAACATTGACTCTTAGAAGGAAATAAGCAAAGAATATGATGCAACTAAATGAAAGGGTTACTTCAGTAATTTGGATCTGCTGTCACAAAGATCAGACTGCATTCAAAGGTGAACTTTTTGCAGGTCCATAGATGCCTCGGTACCACTGTGCACTAGCTTAGAGTTTACCGGCTTACATTCCTACAATTCCTGAGGGTATAACTGGACAAATATCGCAAAATACTCCAGCTACCAGTTTATGGCTTTGTTAGATCAAAATGCAACAGGATCCAGACTGCTTTCGTTGAAGTGTATCCAAGTGCTTAAGGAACATACAAAGTGTAGGGTGGCTAATAACCCTCCATTTCTTTTGACTCTTTGTAACTTAAGTAGTGCAAGACTCTCTCCCACACAGCTGTCCAGTTAAGCACCTTGCCAATCTCATCTCATAGATTTCTTTATCCATTGCTGCTCCACAGCTTCTCCTGCCCAGTTGTATAGTGCCCTTAGGAACACTATACTGGGGGCATGGAGTCATCATTCTGAGTGACACCCAGTGCCAACTCTCTGTAAGACTTGATCACCCGTGTATGGTCAACATTACATCCTGTGTGAGTCGTAACTTGCAAGATCTAACAATCAACTTCAGACCCATTAGATGCCTGCCGCTTCTCTCTCTCTCTCTCTCTCTCTGGGTGCCTGCTGGTTTTGTCTCTAGATATCTGCTGCTTCTCTCTCTCTCTCTCGGTGTCTGCTGCACCTCTCCTGCAGTGAATCTCTTGACCTGCCAGCCTCTGGTGGTCTCTGTGAGGGTTTACATTGAAAACCTTCATGATCTGAGGGTACCCCACAGCACATCAAACTTGTGGATCAGAGGGAGAATTTTACCAGTTAACTTTTTAAAGTTTACTTTCTTCAAGAAGCAGGAATGGGAGAGAAACTGCTGGAGGTAATAGACAGAGACTGATAGATCAAGATCTGCCATTTGTAATTAATGATCAGAGCACATCAAAGGGTTCTCAAAGGAGCAAGGCAGCAAGGTACTGATAGCCAGGGGCAGAGCGAGAACAGGAAGCTATCAGTGGAAGTCATTGCAGGATCACAGTCTCAGAGATGTTGCAGAAATATAGAAAAGAAAATGTCAGGCCTGACAAAACTCTCAAGCAAATGACTAAAGCTGTCATGTGTTGGCACTAATATATCATATATAAAGGTATGCTGTGTATGGGATTTTACATAGAAGCTGTAGTATATTTGGGCTGCTGTATGTTGACTTAAATAAAAAGGGAAAATGCTGGAAATGTTCAGCAGGTCTGACAGCTTATGTGAAGAGAGAAGCAGGGTTAATATATCAAGTCTGTAATCTTTTGTCAGAGCTGCTGGTTGACTGTATTCAAGTATTGGGTTGTGATGACTGGCAACCAAAAAAACAAGATTTATTGGATGCTCTAAGCAGCTGTTACATACTGTGTGCCTGCCTGTGCTCCAGGGTGAATTCCTCTGCTCCCAATACATGACCCCTTATGTACCTATGTCATCTCCCTGTGTCTACGTGACCATCCTGTCTACAAATCGTTGTTTATAGAATCCCTGCAGTGCAAAAACAAGTCCAATTTATAATCCAACCGATTTATTTGATAGTAAAAACACGACCAGAACACTGCATTTGCCTGAAGAAGACACAGGAGTCGAAAGCTCACGTTTTTACTATCAAATAAATCGGTTGGATTATAAATTGGTGTTGCTAAATTCTTACTGAGTTCTTACCACCCCAATCCAACGCCGGCATCTGTACATCGTGCAAAAACAAGCCATTTGGCCCATCAAGTCTGGACTGTACTCTTTAAGAGAGCATCCTACCAAAGCCCTGGTTACCTCATGCATGTACCCCAATAATCCCTCCTAACTTAACATCTTAGGACACATGGGAATAATTTAGTATGGCCAGTCCACCTAACCTGCACTGTGGGAGGAAACCGGAACACCCAGAGAAAACCCACACTGACATGGGGAGAACATGCAAACTCCACACAGTTACCCAAAGCCAGATTTGAATCTGGGCCCCTGGTGTCGTGAAGCAGCAGTGCTAATCACTGTGCCACCATTCAGCTTCATCAGTGGCACCCAACGTTTAAGCTTGCCCTATATAGAAGCTATACTATATGGAGGCTGCACTACTTTATATGAACGCCATGAGGCAGCATGGTGGCACAATGGTTAGCACTGTTGCCACTGGTGCTACGGTTTCTTCCCACAGTCTAAAAGACATGCTTGTTAAGTGCATTGCCTAGGTAAATTCTCTGTGTACCTGAATAGGTGGTAGAATGTGGCAACTAGGGGATTTTTGCAATAACTTCATTGGAGTATTAATGTAAGCCTACTTGTGACACAAATAAATAAACTGTAAAAATAAACTTAAAAAAGCTCTATAAAAACTACAAAATGTAGAGCTCACCATCTATATATCTATGTCTTGCAAAAGGAATAAGAACATGGGCCAGGAGCAGTTAGCACAGTGCGAACAATAAAGGGGAAACCAGATTAGTACAGCTCAAAAAAGTTAAATTCAGAATAATTAAAGAGGGAGCAAGTTGGCCTGCCTCTCCAATTGTCTCACAAACACTAAACAAGATACCAAGACCACGTATATGGGATTTAATGGGATTGGGAGTTATAGATAGGCCTGGTAGGTAGGGATATGATCGGCTCAACTTGTGGACCGAAGGGTCTGTTTGTGCTGTAGTGTTTTATGTTCTGTGTTCCATAAAATTATGTCTGTGCCTGAAATATAGTAAAAATCTGTTCCATGGGCAGATAAATAAATGTGAATTGAAAAAGGCTGCCTTCACTCTGGAGCTACAGAGTTACCAAGCAGCCTCTGTCTCCTACCTCACTTTGAAGATGCTATCATGTTTGAAAAGTCATTGACAGTGACATACAGGCTGGAGGCAAGGAAGCTACTTCAGCTTTGCAAAAACCGCAATCAGGAAGAATTTGTTTCCACGCTTGCAAAGTGATAAGTGTTGTGTTATATGCCGCACTGTCTGTTTGGCAACAGTACGTTGGTTAACTGAGTCATGTGCACATCGTGTCTTGTTAAAATTATCGCATGGCCTGAAGAGCTGTCTCTCTAGCAAGCATCAGTGCTGCATTTTGCTTCAGCGTCATTCAAATTGGCCCCAGCCCACAGGCAAGCTCTCTGCTGGACAATTCAATTCACATCAGTCTGACAGGGACAGAAGCTGAACAAGGACTGGCTGCTACTGAACAGAGGAACTGCATTGCCATGAGCCTTGTTAAATGACTTTATGATTCACTATTCGGAATATCGTATGATCTTACAGCACAGAAGGAGACTACTTGTTCCAAACTGTCAGTATTGGCTCTGTGAAAGAACAATCCAATCAGTCACACACTCCCTGCACTTTCCCCAGAATTCAGTAAGAATTTAGCAACACCAATTTTAAATCCAACCGATTTATTTGATAGTAAATTTGCTAGCTTTCGACACTCTGTGTCTTTGTCAGGCAAATGCAGTGTTGTCAAACCAGACATCTTTTCAGTTATATCATATGTAATTCCCATTTGCAAATTAGGGAGGTGATGGCCTAGTGGTGATATTGCCAGACTATTAATCCAGAAACTCAGCTAATGTTCTAGTGACCAGGTTCAATTCCCACCATGGCAGGCGGTGGAATTCAAATTCAATTAAAAAAATCCAGAATTGAGAGTCTACTGATGATCATAAAACATTGTCAATTGTCGAAAAAACTCATTCTTAAGGTGAGCAGCCAGAGGTCATTGTACATATTGGTACCAACAACATAGGTGGGAAAAGGGATGAGGTCCTGAAATGTGAATATAGAGAGTTAGGCAGAATGCTAACATGCAGGACCTCGAAGGTAGTAATTTTAGGACTATAACCGGTACCACATGCTAGTGAGAGTAGGAATAGGAGGATTAGGCAGATGAATGCCTGGCTTGAGAACTGGTGTGGGGCAGGCATTTAGATTTTTGGATCATTGGAATCTTTTCTGGGGAAGGACTGATCCATTCAAGAGAGATGGGTTACATGTGAACTGGAGGGGGACTAACATCCTGGTAGGCAGATTTGCTAAAGTCATTTGGGAGGGTTTAAAACTAGTTTGACAGGGAGGTGGGATCCAAAGCAGTAAGGAGACAGAAGAGAAGTTTAAGGACAACACAGAAGTTAAAGAGAGCACATTAATTAGCAAAGGCAGTGTCAGTAATCCTAGTACTAGACAGATCAGACAGAGAGCAAAGAAAGTCCAGATTAAATTTATTTCAAAGCAAGAGGCCTGACGGGCAAGGCAGATGAACTCAGGGCAGTGATGGGTCCGTGGGACTGGAATATTATAGCAATTACTGAAACATGGCTAAGGGAGGGACAGGATTCAATGTTCCAGGGTTACGGGATTACAAATGTTACAGGAAAGGTAGAACAAGAGGTAAGAGAGGAGAGAGAGTTGGACTTAGGAAAGTATCACAGCTGTATTGAGAGAGGATATATCTGAGGATTCAGCCACTGAGTCTATATGGATAGAATTGAGAAGTAAGGGGGCAATCACTTTGATAGGGTTATACCTTAGGCCCCCAAATAGTTAGCAGAAAATTGAGCAGTAAATATGTAAGGAGATTACAGATAGCTCCAAGAAAAATAGAGTCGTAATAATTGGAGATTTTAATTTTCCCAACATTGACTGGGGTAGCCCTAGTATTAGAGGGTTGGATGGAGAGAAATTTGTTGAGTGTATTCAGGAGGAATTTCTCATTCAATGTGTGGATGGCCCGACTAGAGAGAGGGCGTAACTTGACCTCCTCATGGGAAATAAGGAAGGGCAGGTGGTAGAAGTGTTAATGAAGGATCACTTTGGAACAGTGATCATAATTCTATTAATTTTAAGATAGCTATGGTGAATGACAGTTCTGTCCCAAAAGTTAATATTCTAAATTAAGGCAAGGCCAATTCTGATGGTATCGGGCAGAAACTTTCAAAAGTTAATTGGGGGAGCCTGTCGGAAGAAAAACGGATATCTGGTAAGTGGCATGCTTTCAAAAGTATGTTAACCAGGGTTCAGCATAAACACACTCCTCTTAGAATGGAGGGCAATGCTGGCAGACATCAGGAACCCTGAATGACTCGGGATATTGAGGTCCTGGTCAAGAAAAAGAAGAGGGCACATGATGTGCATAGGAAGCTGGGATCAAGTGAATCTCTTGAAGAGTTTAGAGAATGTAGGAGTAGAGTTAAGAGAGAAATCAGGAGGGCAAATGATACACAAAATTGTTTTGGCAGATAAGGCAAAGAAGAATCCAAAGAGCTTCTACAAATACATAAAGGACAAAAGAATAACAAGGGAGAGAATAGGGCCTTTTAAGGATCAACAAGTTCATGTATGAGCGGATCCACAAGAGATGAGTGAGATTCTAAATGAATATTTCTCATCAGTATTTACTGTTGAGATAAGCATAGATATTAGGGAATTTGGGGAATTAAATATTGATGTTTTGAGGAAAGCACTTATTACAGAGAAGGTAGTGCTGGAAGTCTTAAAGTGTATCAAGATAGATAAATCTGCAGGAACTGATGAGGTATTTCCCAGGACATTGTGGGAGGCTAGGAAGGAAAATGTGGATCCCCTAGCCAAGATACTTGAATCATTGATAGTCATGGGTGAGGTGCCTGAAGATTGGAAAGTGGCAAATATGCCTTTGTTTAAAAAGAGCTGCAGGGAAAAGCCTGAGAACTACAGGTCAGTGAGCCTCACATTTGTGGTGAGTAAGTTGTTGGAAGGCATTTTGTGAGACCAGATCTACAGGCATTTAAGATGCAAGGACGAATTAGGACAGTCAGCATGGCTTTGTGAGTGGAAAATCATGTCTCACAAATTTGAGTTTTTTGAAGGAGTAACCAAGAAGATAGATGAGAACAGTGCAGATGATCTTGTCTACATAGACTTTAGCAAGGCCTTTGACAAGGTACCGCACAGTAGGTTGTTGCATAAGGTTAAATCTCACGGGATCAAGGATGAGGTACCTAAATGGATACAAAATTGGCTTCTTGTTAGAAGACAGATTGAAGAAAGTGATAGTGGAGAGTTGTTTTTCAAACTGGAGGCCTGTGACCAACAGTGTGCCTCAGGGATCAGTGCTGGACCCACAGTTATTTGTCATTTATATTAATGATTTGGATGAGAATTTAGGGGGCATGGTTAGTAAGTTTGCCAATGACACCAAAATTGGTGGCATGGTGGACAGTAAGGAAGATTATCTCCAATTACACTGGAGTCTTGATCAATTGGACCAATGGGCTGACGAATGACAGATGGAGTTTAATTTAGACAAATGTGAGGTAATGCATTTTAGCAGAGTGAACCAGGGCAGGACTTACTCAGTTAATGGTAGGATGTTGGGGAGAGTTGGGGGTATGTTCATAGCTCCTTGAAAGTGGAGTCACAGCTGGACAAAGTGGTGAAGAAGGCTTCGTTTCACTATGCTTCGTTTCATTGGTCAAAACATTGAATATGGGAGTTGTGACATCTTATTGAAGTTGTACAAGACATTGGTAAGACCACACTTCGAATACCGTGTGCAATTTTGATCACCCTATTATCAAAAGGATATTATTAACCTGGAAAGAGTGCAGAAAAGATTGATTAGGATGCTACCAGAACTTGATGGATTGAGTTATAAGGAGAGGCTGAATAGACTAGGACTTTTTTCTCTGGAGCGTAGGAGGCTGAATGGTGACCTTAGAGGTCTATAAAATAATGAGGGACATAGAGAAGATAGATAGTCAATATCTTTTCCCAAAGGTAGGGGAGTCTAAAACTGAGGGCATAAGTTTAAGGTGAGAGGGGGGAGATACAAAAGTGTCCAGAGGGGCAATTTTTTCACACACAGAGTAGCGAGTGTCTGGAACAAGCTGTCAGAGGTAGTAGTAGAGGTAGGTACAATTTTATCTTTTAAAAAGCATTTAGATTGTTATGTGGATACTATGGGTATGGAGGGTTATAGGTCAAATGCAGGCAATTGGAATTAGTTTAGAGGCTTTAAAAATAAAGGGCAGCATGGACAAGTTGGGTCGAAGGGCCTGTTTCCATGCTGTAAACTTCTATGCCTCTATGGTTCACTAATGTCCTTCTTCAAGGAAGGAAATCTGCCATCCTTAGCTGGTCTGATCTACATGTGACTCCAAACCATAACCATGGGGTTGACTCTTAACCGCCCTCTGAAATGGTCTGGCTAACCACTTAGTTTAAGGACAACTAGGGATGGGCATTAAATGCTGGTCAGTGTTCATGTATGAACACTGAATGAAGAAATGAATGAAGAAAAAGGTTACTATTCAAACACCTCCAATCTCTTTCATAACATGAATCAATAAATCATTTCCTCCCATCATTTCCTGCCTCCTTATGTCAATTATTTTAAATCATGTCCTTGGATTATTAATGCTCCTGATGGGTGCAAACAATCGTAGAATCATCATAGAATCCCTAGAAAAGGAAATCATTCGGCCCATCAAGTCTGTACTAACCATAATCCCATCCAGGGTTCCCGTAACCTCACACATTTACCCTGCTACTCCCACTTACATTAACAGACAATTTAGCAGAGCCAATCAACCTAACCCACACATTTTTGAAATGTGGAAGGAAACTAGTGCACCAGGAAGAAACCAATGCAGACACAAGGAGACTGTGCAAACTTCACACGGACAGTCACCCAAGACCAGAATTGAACCTGGGTCCCTGGTACTGTGAACAAGCAGTGCCCTTGTGCCTCTGTCTATTTACTCTATCAAAACCCTTATGAACCTCTATAAAATCTACCCTTAACCTTCTTTTCTCTCCAGCTTTTCTTTAGTCCGTCTGCATAATTGAACAGCCTGATCTGTGGCACCATTCCAGTAAATCACTTCTGCAATTTCTGCAATCATTCTTGCGGATAGTGTCCAGAATTTGACACAATAGACCAGCTGAGATCTAACTAGTGATTTACAAACGCTGAGAGTAACCATTTTTTTTGTTGTCTATGGGAAGCTAGTTCATGAGTTTGAAAGGTTGTGCCAATTGTTACCGACTGCACTGCCAGCTGTGGATTTTTGATAAGAGGATGAAAGGGGATAGGCGGGAATGTGGAGAGATCTGATCAGCCATGATCTAATCGAATGGCAGAGCAGATTGGAGGGATCGACGTCTACTCATGCTCAGTAATAACTTTGAAGGTGACTCGCTGTGGCTTGAAGGTTATTAACATTGATCAATAGATATACACAAACAAGGGTCTGGCTGACTACGTGACCGCTCCCCACTCCTCCCAGCTCCAACTGAGGATCCTCCCCAATCCACAACGTGCACTGATGCTCCTGATTGGCTTATCTTTCCAGGCAGCCTCCCCATAGCGTCTGACCCAGCTATGTGGCCCTGGGGGACGACCCCTTTAAAGGAACCATGCTGTCACTTATTCCTTATTCATATGTTTGCTTGGACAGTCCAATACTCGCATGAAACAAGATTTCTTTGCTCCATACATTCCTGTTGTGTGGTTTATCGTTAGAGGGCATTGATGGAGTTGAATTCAGGCATATGGTTATGTACCAAAAGCTTCCGACCTTGTCTGCTGCTGGGATTCTCCGGTGCCATTGCGGTGAATGGAGTTTTGGTTGAATGACAAATTTGCCATCTCATCGGTAGTGGGATTGGAAAGGAAACGATTAGAGAATGCTGCATATTGTGTCGGTCAACGGTGCTCACATCGATAACATTGCAATCTGTACTAAGTGGCAAAAACATCATGACTGGCAGCATTCTTGGTGGGAAACTGAGTGCAGAAATCAGAGATCCTCTTGCAGCAGCAAAGAGCCCTGCTCAAAAAAAACCATCTGCCTATATTTCTCGAATCAGAAGCTCAATCATTGATAACTGGCACTAATGTCAATGTTTACCACTTGCCTGAAATTGCATTTCAGGGAAGAAAAGGAGAGATTTAACTAATTTGCCCCTTTCAGAAATGGCACAGAGGGCTGAGTGGCAAATTCTCCTTTCCATTCATGTCCTAAAGCATCATAGCTTTGTGTCTGCCCAGTAATGTTTGTGACTCACATTTGCTTTTATAAGTACTGTTTGCAGGGAGCACAGAGTTTTATAGCCAACAATAATGCAGGTGAACTGAGGATACACTGATTCAAGTTGTCTTGATGTTGTATAAGTGAAGTATCAATAATTCATGTCATCATAATCACACATTTGCCAACTTTTGAGATAAACATGTGCTTATTTGTATATATGTCTGGTTTAATGTACCTCTGTGTGTATGTATTTATATGTCTGTGTATGTTTTGGTAGGCTGTGTTTGTGTATATCTATCTGTGTGTGACTTGGTATGGTGTTTGTGTGTGTTTATATATCTGTGTGTGTCTCAGTTTGGTGTGTATGTGTGTTTATATATCTGTGTGTGTCTCAGTTTGGTGTGTATGTGTGTTTATATATGTGTGTGTGTCTCAGTTTGGTGTGTATGTGTGTTTATATATCTGTGTGTGTCTCAGTTTGGTGTGTATGTGTGTTTATATATGTGTGTGTGTCTCAGTTTGGTGTGTATGTGTGTTTATATATGTGTGTGTGTCTCAGTTTGGTGTGTATGTGTGTTTATATATCTGTGTGTGTCTCAGTTTGGTGTGTATGTGTGTTTATATATCTGTGTGTGTCTCAGTTTGGTGTGTATGTGTGTTTATATATCTGTGTGTGTCTCAGTTTGGTGTGTATGTGTGTTTATATATCTGTGTGTGTCTCAGTTTGGTGTGTATGTGTGTTTATATATCTGTGTGTGTCTCAGTTTGGTGTGTATGTGTGTTTATATATCTGTGTGTGTCTCAGTTTGGTGTGTATGTGTGTTTATATATCTGTGTGTGTCTCAGTTTGGTGTGTATGTGTGTTTATATATCTGTGTGTGTCTCAGTTTGGTGTGTATGTGTGTTTATATATCTGTGTGTGTCTCAGTTTGGTGTGTATGTGTGTTTATATATCTGTGTGTGTCTCAGTTTGGTGTGTATGTGTGTTTATATATCTGTGTGTGTCTCAGTTTGGTGTGATGTGTGTTTATATATCTGTGTGTGTCTCAGTTTGGTGTGTATGTGTGTTTATATATCTGTGTGTGTCTCAGTTTGGTGTGTATGTGTGTTTATATATCTGTGTGTGTCTCAGTTTGGTGTGTATGTGTGTTTATATATCTGTGTGTGACTCGGTATGGTGTTTGTGTGTGTTTATATATCTGTGTGTGTCTCAGTTTGGTGTGTATGTGTGTTTATATATCTGTGTGTGTCTCAGTTTGGTGTGTATGTGTGTTTATATATGTGTGTGTGTCTCAGTTTGGTGTGTATGTGTGTTTATATATCTGTGTGTGTCTCAGTTTGGTGTGTATGTGTGTTTATATATCTGTGTGTGTCTCAGTTTGGTGTGTATGTGTGTTTATATATCTGTGTGTGTATGTGTTTATATGTCTTTGTATGTCTCTATGCTATGTGGATGTGTGTGTGTCTGTCTATGTGTGTCTTGGTATGGTGTCTGTGTTTATTATATCTGAATGTCTCTCAGTATGGAGTGTCTGTGTGTGTGCGTGTGTGTGTGTGTGTGTGTTTATATGTCTGTGCATGTCTTGATATGCTGTATGTGTGTTTTATATGCCGTGTGTGTGTTTGTATGCCTGTGTGTTTGTGTATGCCTCTATGCGCACTTGTGTATGCCATGTGTGTGTTTGTGTATATTGATAAAGTATCTGTGTGTGTCTCCATACAATATGTGTATATGTTTATATGTGTGTGTGTGTGTTTCGATGTGATGTTTGTGTCTTTATGCATCTCCGTATAGTGTGTGTGGATCTTGGTATCGCGTGTACGTTTGTGTGTCTCTTTGTGTATCAGTATGGTGTCTATGTGTCTCCATATAGTACGTATGTTTCAATGTCTGTGTGTGTCTCGATATGGTATATGTGCATTTATATGTCTGTGTGTGTTAAGATATGGTATCTTGTGTGTATGTCTATGAGTATTGATGTCGTGTGTCTGTGTTTATATCTCTTTGTGTCAGTGTGATGTATGTGTGTTTATATGTCTGTGTGTGTCTCGGAATGATATGTGTTTTTGGGTGACTGTGTGTTTATTTGACTCTGTGTATCTCGGTATGGTGTCTGTTGTTTATATGTCTGTGTGTGTACCTTGGTATGGTATCCGTGTGTGTTTAGAAGTCTGTGTGCATCTGTTTATACGTCTGTGTGTCTCAGTAGGGGTGTGTGTCTGTGTGTGTGTTTATATCTATGTATGTGTTCATATATCTGTGTGTGTTTTGGTATGATGTGTGTACTTTTTGTCTGTCTGTTTGTGTCTTTGAATGGTGTATGTATGTGTTTATTTATCTCTGTAGTGACTGGTGTGTCAGTAGGATGTGTGCATCAGTTTGTGTGTCTGTCCTAGTAGGTGTGTGTGTATGTGTTTATGTCTGTGTATGTCACTGCATCGTGTCTGTGTATGTGTGTGTGTCGTTATATGTCATATCAAATCACACACAGACATATGAACACACGCACACAGACACCATACAGTGACATACACAAAGATATAAACACACACAACACAACCACCATACACACACACCTATTGAGACACACAGACATATTAACAGGTGCACATGCCATTCTGAGATACACTGAAATAAATAAACATACACACTCCATTCCAAGACACACACAGACAAAATTACACATATCATACCAAGACACACACACATGTGCAATTTTGTCTGAATGTGTGTGTCTTGATATAGTGTGGGTGAGCTTATATGTCCATGTGTGTCTTGGTTTGGTATGTATATGTTTTTATATGTCCATGGGTGTCTCAGTATTGTGTCTGCATGTGTTTATATATCTGGGTGTCTCTCAGTACGTTGTGTTTATATATATGCATGTTTCTACGTCTGTGTGTGTGTCTCGGTATGGTGTTTGTGTGTTTATATGTCTGTGTGTGTTAAGGTATGATGTCTTTGTGTGTTTATATGTCTATGTGTGTGTCTGTGTGTGTCACTATGATGTTGGTGTACATGTTTCAGTGTGTGTGTGTGTCTGTGTGAGTGTGTATGTGTGTTTATATGTCTGTGTATGTCTTGGTATAATGTGTGTGTTTATATATCTGGGTGTCTCTCAGTATGCACTGTTTGTGTGTGTGTGTTTATATGTCTGTGTACAACTCGATATAGTGTGTGTGTCCGTGTACTACACACACTACTTCAATAACTAATAAAATAATAGTTATTTCTATTAATATAGTATTAATAGAAATTAATAGAATATTCTATTAATTAATAGAAATTAATATAATATTCTATCATTGAATAGTTATCTATTCAATAACTATTATCTACTTCAATAACTATTAAAATAACTCTCTATACACTAATAAGTGTATCTAACTGTGCGTGTCTCAGTATGATGTGTGTGTCGGCATTGTGTGTGTGTGTGTGTGTGTGTGTGAGTGTCACGGTATGGTTCCTGTGTTTGTTTATTGTCAGTGTGTGTCTCAGTATGCTCACTGTGTTTCTGTTTCTGTGTGTGTGTGCGTGTCTCAGTATGATGTGTGTGTCGGCATTGTGTGTGTGTGAGTGTGTGAGTGTCACGGTATGGTTCCTGTGTTTGTTTATTGTCAGTGTGTGTCTCAGTATGCTCACTGTGTTTCTGTTTCTGTGTGTGTGTGTGTGTCTCAGTATGATGTGTGTGTGTGTGTGTGTGAGTGTCACGGTATGGTTCCTGTGTTTGTTTATTGTCAGTGTGTGTCTCAGTATGCTCACTGTGTTTCTGTTTCTGTGTGTGTGTGTGAGTGTGTGAGTGTCACGGTATGGTTCCTGTGTTTGTTTATTGTCAGTGTGTGTCTCAGTATGCTCACTGTGTTTCTGTTTCTGTGTGTGTGTGTGTGTCTCAGTATGATGTGTGTGTGTGTGTGTGTGTGAGTGTCACGGTATGGTTCCTGTGTTTGTTTATTGTCAGTGTGTGTCTCAGTATGCTCACTGTGTTTCTGTTTCTGTGTGTGTGTGTGTGTGTGTCTCAGTATGTAATATATAATCACATCTAAAATAAATCAATATTCCCTACACTCTCTCCTCCTTCTGAGCCAGTCATCATTGAAATCAGCTGATATCATAGAGGTTTACAGCAGGAAACAGGCATTTCAGCCCAACTTGTCTATTGCCACTTTTTTTTTAAAACCTCTAAGCTAATCCCAATTGCCTGCATTTGGTCCGTATTCTTCTATACCCATCTAACATATGTAACTGTCCAAATGTTTTTTAAAAGATAAAATTGTACCTGCCTCTACTACTGCCTCTGGCAGCTTATTCCAGACACTCACCACCCTCTGTGTGAAAAACTGCTCCTCTAGTCATTTTTGTATCTTTTTCCCCTCGCACCTTAAATCTATGCCCTCTAGTTTTAGACTCTGTTACCTTTGATGTGGTGAGAATTCCCCTTTATTGCCCTCATATATCTGCTAGAAAGCCCATACAAACTTAATTGTGTTCAGTCAGGTGTAACTGAAAGTTTAAAGGCAATTTGGATAATAACTATTGCTGTGCAACAGATCTGCCTCTTGAAAAATAATTTTATATACGATACACTTAAATGGCACCATTAAGATGAATTATTAGACTTCTTAGACTAAGTTTTTAAATAACTTTGGTCATGATATTTGAGCTTCTACCTTCATAGTGTGCACATCCCAGTCTTTCATATTTTCAATGCAAGTTTTTTTCAGAAGTAATTTGACTTTAAAGCTGTTAATTTCCTGGTTGACTGTGTAAGAATCCTTAACTGTGATTTGGACAGCGTGATAACATCACAGCAACCCCACAATTTATATTAAAGATCATTACAATTTTGGTTAGGAACTTGCTGATTGTAGAATTAGGTTTTTTCCATTTACTGCAACAATAAAAATGCCATACTATTTTGAGCATCTTTAATACTTTTAGCCTCTTTTCATAGCATTTGTTAATAGGCATTCCCAGTGCAGCTGGACTGATGTCATCAGACTAGCTAAGTAGCTAATCACGTTAAACGATTTTCACAGTTAGCCATATATGTAACAAAAAGCACTGAAACAGTAACTTTTAAAAATGCTTTACATGAAGCAAATTAAACATTGGGAATTCCACATGGAGTAGTGCCTAAAATATTTTGAAAAAAACATTGTTTTAAATCAGCTCATAAAATCTACTAATTAATCATTTAATAGCATTCTATGATTATAAAATTATTTTTCAGGACAAGTTCCATTGATCAGCAAACCTTATTAATAATATTGCCATTAAAAAAAGTCCAACCCATTACGGAGGGAAGTTGAAACTATTGTCAGCTCTGAAGAGGGCTGCATTGCAACCTGTATTGAAGCCCTGTATTGAACAGAGTGTAACTTCAGAATTTCCACACAAATCAAGTCTGAGCTCAGTTTCAGCAAGAATGCTAGTGAATGCTAGCAGTTCACGGTCAATGGCAACACTACTGCCCATCTCTAGTAAAGCTGAGCCCAAAATTTCTAAACTGGTATTTTACTCTTAATATCCTACAACAATATTATATTTGTTCATGTCAATGATGTCAGAAATAAGATACACATCAAAGTGGGCAGGAATAATAGAAACAGAGTCCTCACCCATAGTATTAATTAGGAATTGCCCAATTCTCAATGGTTTTTAATTAGAAGGGGTTTTGGACTTGAATAAGCAGATTGAGTTAAGGTATCACCTTCAATTAATAGCAGAAATTATTTGAGAGCATCCTGAAATATTAAATTAAACAAAATTCTTGTTTTCCCATTTCCCTTAAATTGTTCTTATCTGGCTGGGAAAAAAACTCCGTTAGGAAAAACAATAATATGGTGTGTGTGTGTGTTTATATGTCTGTATGTGTCTCGGTATGGTATGTATATGTGTTCATATATCTGTCTAATCTTGGTATGGTATGTATGTGTGTTTATATGTCTGTGCATCAGTACGGTGTATGTGTGTGTATTTATACACCTATGTGCATTTTGATGTAGTGTCTGTGTGTGTTTATATGTCTGTGCATCTATGAGTGTGTGTGTATACCTGTGTGTGTTTGTATATCTGTTTGTGTGTTGGTATAGTGTCCGTGTGTATGTTTATATATCTATGTGTGTTTATATGTCTGTGTGTTGGTATGGTATCTGTGTCTGTGTTTCTATGTCTGTGTGTCACCATATAGTTTGTATGTTTTTATGTCTGTGTGTCACTGTATGGTACCTGTATTTGTTTATTGCCTGTGTGTGTCTTGGTATGGTGTGTGTGTATTTTTCTGTTAGTGTGTGTCCCAGTATGGTGTGTGTCTGTGCATGTGTATATGTCAGTGTGTGTCTCGATATGCTGTCAGTGTATGTCTTGGTATGCTGTCCATGTGTGTGATGGTATGGTGTCTATATGAATGTTTATGTGTCTGTGTGTGTCTTGGTATGGTGTATATGTTTATATGTCTGTATGTGTTTCTCTGTCTCTGTGTGTCTCTATATGCTGTGTCTGTGTTTATATGTCTGTGTGTATCATATATGGTGCCTGTGTTTGTTTATTGCCTGTGTGTGTCTTGGTATGGTGTCTGTGCATGTTTATACGTCGGTGTGTGTCACTGTATGATGTCTGTATGTGTGTGTTCATATGTCTCTGTGTGTCTCAATAATGATGTGTGTGTTTTTGTATGTCTTGGAACGGTGACTGTGTGTGTTTATTTGACTCTGTGTGTCTTGGTATAGTGTGTGTTTATATGACTGTCTGCGTATCTCGGTATGGTGTCTATGTATGTTTTAGATATCTGTGCGTGCCTTGGTAGGATGTGTGCATCTGTTTATATGCCTGTGTGTCTCAGTAGATGCATGTGCATTTATATCTGTGCGTGTCACTGAATAGTGTCTGCGTGTGTGTTCATATGTCTGTGTGTGTCTCAGTATGATGTGTGTCTTGGAATGTGTCTTGGAATGATGTGTGTGTTTATTTATCTTTGTGTCTCAATAGCATGTGCGCATCTGTTCATATGTCTGTGTGTCTCAGTAGGTGTGAGTGTGTGTGTTTATATCTCTGTGTATGTCAGTATATGGTGTCTGTGTGTGTGTGTGTGTGTTTATATCTCTGTGTATGAGACTGTGTGGTATCTATGTGTGTTCATACATCATACCAAGACACACACAGACATATGAACACGCATAGACACCATACAGTGATATACACAGAGATATAAACACACACACCACAACACACACCTACTGAGATTCACAGAGATATAAACAGGCACCATACCAAGAGACACAGAGATAAATGAACACACACACTCCATTCCAAGGCACACAGACAGACAAAAATACAGAAATCATACCAAGATACATACACGCATGTGTATTTCTGTCTGTCTGTGTGTCTTCATATGGTGTTTGTGCGTGTTTTTCTATCTGTGTGTATCTTGGTATGCTGTGTATGTATTTATATGTCTGTATGTGACTCGGTATAGTGTGTGGGCATGTGTGCAACATGATGTGTGTATTTTTGTCTGTGTTTTGGAATGGTGTCTATGTGTGTGTCTTTGTAATGTGTGTGTGTGTATTCATTTATACATCTGTGTATGTCTCGATATGATATAACTGTGTCTCAGTATGCTGTGTGTTTGTGTGTGTTTATATGTCTGTGTGTGTCTAGGTATACTGTATTTGCGCGTACACTCTCACACCCTCTTCTCTTTGTTCTATTCCTTTCTAAATTCTCTACATCTGGAATGTCTTTCAGTTTGCTCAAGGGTAAATATACCATATACCCTTTATATGGTATAAAGATACCACAGAGATTCCTGCCATGTTTGGATTTGGGTTTATTTATTATGCATCCATTGGTTTCAAGGCAAGAATCAGTTAACATTTCTATTCTTCATCAATCGCTGGACTGATCAGAGAAATCCTTCCCTAGCTCAGTGTATTACCAGAGTCTGCACATTCACCAAAGTGGTCTGTACATTGGGCAAAAATGCACAAACCCTTTGTTAATGTTAACAAACCAAGTGAGCGCGCATTAGCACCTGCAGTCGTCCTGATGAATAGAGTGTTTGAAACTCACAGTTTGCAGTCTTTAAGCAGAGAGAGACTGAGCCAAACCAAGCGTACAGTGAGCTGAGATTGCCTCGTTTGATTCATTAAACAGTTGTCTGAAGAAAAAGAATGGTTGCCAATATTGTGTCTTTTTTTTGTTTTCTTCTATCTATGCTTAACATGAATATAAAGCCCCTCGATCAGGTAAGCTGCTCTTCCTCCATCCACCCTTTTCTATCCCTTCATTGATCCTTTTCTTCCCATTAATCTGTCCTTCATCTACATTATTCATAATACAACCACTGACAGGACTAATGATTTGGAGGATTCTTGATTTTTTAATTTGATTTATTATTGTCATATGTATTGGTATACAGTGAAAAGTATTGTTTCTTAACTGCTATACAGACAAAGTATACCATTCATAGAGAAGGAAAGGAGAGAATGCAGAATGTAGGATTACAGCCATAGCTGGGAGTAGAGAAATATCAACTTAATATACTAATTGGAATTCAAAAGAATAAGGGGACTCTTATTGAAACATATAAGATCATGAAGGGAATAGATCAGATGAAGCAGGGAGGTTGTTTCCATGGGCAGGTAAAACTAGAAGTGAGGGCATGGCCTCAAAATAAGGCAAACAGACTTAGGACTGTGTTGAGGAGGAACTTCTTCACACAAAGAGTTGTGAATCTATGGAATTCCCTGCCCAGTAAAGCAGCTGAGGCTACCTCATTGAATGTTTTTAAGGCAAGGATAGATAAATTTTTGAACAATAAAGCAATTAAGGGTTATGGTGAGTGGGCGAGTAAGTGGAGCTAAGTCCATGAAAAACAGCCACGATTTTATTGTATGGTGGGGCAGGCTTGAAGAACCAGATGGCCTACTCCTGCTCCTAGTTCTTATGTTCTTATAAGGAAGGTCCAACTAAATCACACTCTATTTTAAAAATCTCTCAAATAAAAGACCGTGGTTGGGGTTTACAGTCTCACTCAACCCGAGACCAGAAAATCCCATCCGAGGTCAATGGACCTTCGCATTGTCCGCGCCTCACCCACTCTGTTCCTGATGGTGGGCAGAGCGGTAGAATTCTGGTGCACATGTCAGTAAAGGTGACAGTGAAGCTGTTGGTTCACCATTCGACTCCAACCAGATCATGGATATCCTCCAGGATGGGCAATCTGCCATTTTTGCCCAGTCTGGCCCCACATCAGCATGGTCAACCCTCTGACGTGACCGAGCAGGTTACTCACATAGAATGTTGCTTTTAAGCTTAACAGGAAGAGATGGGCAGGATTTTCCCACAGGCCTCTGAATCCCAGGTTCAGTTCTAACTGGGACCCTTAACTGACAAGTGAAGCTGCACCCTGCTCTTTGAGCTTACTGTCCAATTAGGGACAATTGGGCAGGCTCCCACTGCTTTTGCTCCAATGAGAGGGCTCCAAAACAGAGGCAGCACACCAAAAGAGGTGGGCCAGCTGAGGTGGCTGGAAAACATGAGGGCACATCAAAATGATGCAGCTCTTGGAGGAGTGGAATTTAATACATGTTTTTAAAGAGGCGCCAAGCGGGCAGTCACCTTTGTTATCGATTGTCCGCTTGTTTTGGGAAATGGAGCCTCCGCTCCATTCCCTTCAGCATTCTGATGGCTTCCTTTAGAAAGCTACAGGGAGGCCACCTTCATTAATCTGGCATTAATCTCTTCTTGTGGCAAGGTGCGGGGGAAGGAGGTACATTCTGCCACTGGCTAAATGCCAGTGAACGATGCCTAATTGGAGACTTAGATAGGCAGATTGGCTGCCTGCCACCTTCACTCAGTCAATCTATATGCCAGTCCATCTCCGGAAGATTCTCCTCACAATGGGAATGTGTCACAGAGCCATCCCAACACAAATCCCAATATTTTCCCAGCTGCACCTATTCTCCCCATCTGCATACTCACTACCCCAGGGGCTGGGAAAATTCTCTCCCATTATTTCAGGCTGATGAAAGAAATTCTGACAAAAGGTCATTAGTTTGAAATGTTCCTTGCTCCACAGATTTCTGCTGTGTATTCACCAGCATTTGCTATTTTTATTTCAGATTTTCACATTTTCTTTTTGATTCTGTTGGTTCAAACTGTTACACAGATGAATAAGCAACAGTGATTTAAATCACCCTCAACTTTTCAGAATAAGGAGGAATGGAAAAAAAATACCAGCCCGCCCAGTAACCTCACATCTTGAGAATGAATCAAAGGAAAATGGAGGGTTCATTTACAAATGCATTGTATGTGCACACATCCTCTGCTTGCAAATGCTCTCTCTTTTACTCCTTTCTTGAATTTTACTCTCCTTCCACATTGTCCTTGTCAAGAAACTTGCAGAATATAAACATACTTGGCAAATTAATTCCAGCACAGTTAAGTGAGGTAAGCAGGTAAGAAAAAAAACGAGGAAACACATTACTTGGAAGATGAGAATCTAAATGAGACAAAGGGATTTGGAAGCCCAAACATACAAATCACTAAAAATAGAGACACATGTTAACAAGGCCAGAAAGGATGAAAACTAAACACATGGTTTATTTCAAGAAGGATAGAAGTAAAATAATATTAAAATGATTTTGATTTGATTTATTATTGTTACGTCTGTTACTATACAGTGAAAAGTATTGTTTCTTTCACACTTTCACAGAGAAGGAGAGAGTACAGAATGTAGTGTTGCAGTCATAACTAGGGTGTAGAGAAAAGTCGATTTAGGTCCATTCAAAAGTCTGATGGCAGCTGGGAAGAAGCTGTTGAAAAAGATAGAATGAAATTTTAGAAGCATATGGACGTAGCTTGCAAGAAGTTGCGTCACTCGGCACATCTTGGGGAAGAAAAGATTTTGTATCTTGGGTTAGACTACAGTTGCAAGACTATACAATTCTGGTCACAGTACTACCAAAATGTATTGAAGTATTGGAGAGTGTTTAAAAGAACCACTACCAGATGTCTGAGACTGTATCTGCCAGGAAAGGAGACTCATCTTTAAAAACACAGAGACTGGGAAATCCCTTATAAAATTGTAAAAGGTTTGGAGCAAACACAGAGGACTGAATTTCTGGGCCCCAGGATTTGGAGTCCAATAGGGGCCAAAAACATCAGCATCACTGGCATACAGGTTTCCCGGAAGCAGCCATCTTTGCTGAAGAAGATTCCGGGCTGTTAGGGCCAGGACCCCTGCCTGCACAAGGTGGGCAACCAACTATGTTCATAAAGAGCCTTGTTAACAACACTTAATCCTCCAGTCAGCCTTCAGTTTCCCAGTGTGACTGGGAATAAGGGAGGGTTTGTTGGTGGGGCAGTTTAACTGCCTGCAACAAGCCAAGAGCCTGTGCTCCAAGCAGGCCTACAAGCTCTAATCGGGTGCTAGTGTAATGAAAGGTTGCCTTGCTGAGGAGTGTGTGCCTCTCTCTCTCTCCCTTTGCCCTCTCTCACACCCCAGACTAGTGGCTTGCTGATATTTCAGTTGTTATTTATTTGAATTATTAAAATCCAGCCTGGCACTGCCAACTGGAAACACTGGCAATGCCCACAAGGCACTGGGCAGTGCTATAGATCAAGGCCTGGGGAGGTGGGGCCAATTGCGGGTGGGACCTGACAGGGGACAAGTCAGTCAAGGGGGGGCTGCATGCTCTGCAACTGCGAGTGAGGAGGAGGAACAGAAATTTGGGAACAGGGGGTGGGGAGGGGAATCAATTATTCTCCTGTATTCTCAGCACGTGGGCTGCTTGGTTTGCAGGCAAATCACCTGGTCACCAGAGCTAAACTGTAAATATACCCCTAACAAGAAACATGATCTTGAAACATTTCTTGAAACCATTGTATCATCACAGTAGTTAAAATCCAAGCTGATGTATTTAACTGTCTGCATGGAGCACAGGCTCTTGGCTTATTGCTGGGTGCTCCTGTCT
Organism: Sphyrna mokarran; assembly: GCA_024679065.1. NCBI lineage: Eukaryota > Metazoa > Chordata > Chondrichthyes > Carcharhiniformes > Carcharhinidae > Sphyrna > Sphyrna mokarran. Next base: position 66,015,953 of record JAGIQG010000013.1, read on the forward strand.
AGGCAGTTAAACTGTCCCACCAACAAACCCTCCCTCACCCCCCAGTCACACTGGGATGATATGGAATGGAAAATAAACCTACAACCAGCTGAGTCACAGGCAAGAATGCCCCAACTGAGCCACAGCTGACAAGAACCCCAAGTGCACACGGTAACACATGGATATCTTGTAAATTTCCTGACATTTGACAAGCCCCTGTGATACCAGACCACAGCCAGTTCTAATTTAAATGGAAGTGGTGGTCCAAATTAGGTAACAGGACCCTTTCTTTCCTCCGATGATTAGATGTTTTTATTTTTCTATTATTTTTCATCACCTTGAAACATAAGGGTTAATGTGAAGTGTAGGAGCAGTCTGTGTCATGAAGTTAGATTCAGTCTGGTGTAGAGATGCCCAATGGATTATTCAATTCTATTTCAGGATAAAGCATTCTGAAGTGTCGTTCAATTGTTAATTAATTCTGCAGAGTCTCTGTCATTCCATTGAGCCCTACTGTAACTAAGGTCACTTTGGAGAACACAGTAAGAAGTCTCACAATATCAGGTTAAAGTCCAACAGGTTTATTTGTAGCATATGCCACTAGCTTTCAGAACTGGCCATTCCTTCATCAAGTGGGTGGGAGTTCTGATCACAAACAGGGTATTTAAAGGCACAAACTCAATTTACATGAGAAATGATTGGAATGTGAGTCTTTACAACTAATCAAGCCTTAAAGGTACAGACAACATAAGTGGAGAGAGCATTAAGCACAGATTAAGAAGATATGTATTGTTTCCAGACAGGAAAGTTAGTGAGATTTTGCAAGTTCAGGCAAGTTGTGGGGGTTACAGATAGTGTGACATGAACCCAAGATCCCTGTTGAGGCTGTCCTCATATGTGCAGAACTTGGCTATGAGTCTCTGCTCAGCAACTCTGCGCTGTCATGTGTTGTGAAGGCTGCCTTGGAGAACACTTACCTGAAGATCAGAGGCCGAATGTCCATGACCACTGAAGTGTTCCTCAACAGGAAGAGAACATACTTGTAGAAAGACTCACATTCGAATCATTATTTGTGTAAATTGAATTTGTGTCCTTATACGCCCTGTTTGTGATCAGAACTCCCACCCACCTGATGAAGGAACAGCAGTTCCAAAATCTAGCAATAAACAGTTCCAAAAGCTACAATAACAGTTCCAAAAGCAGTTCCAAAAGCTACAAATAAACCTGTTGGACTCTAACCTGGTGTTATGAGACTTCTTACTGTGTTTACCCTAGTCCAACGCCGGCATCTCCACATCACTTTGCAGAAGGCATGGTAAAACATTATGTAATGAAATCATGAATGTGTATATGTAAAGCATTTGCTCAGCATCTCAATGCAATTGAATTCATCCTTACTATTTCTGTAACTAAAGGCTCAGAAGGTATGAGATGTTTCTGGATGAAGAAGGCCACTCCTACTCTTCATTCAGACCAAGTGGACACTCCCAGGAAAGTGTAGTTACAAGAGTGCTGGTGCTGTAAAAAGTGTTTGTCATTTGCTTGCATGGGGACAGTTAGCAGAAAAGAGTAGATATAATTTTCATTTGTATGATGAGCTACGGATTGGTTTGACACAATGAGTTTAAAATTCTTCACTTGACCTTTGGCTTATTACCTCATGATACTGCTCTGTGCCGATGAGACTGCCTTGTGCCAGAGCACAGCAACCACTGCCACTGAGACTGCTCTGTGCCAGTGAAACTATCCAGTGCACCAGTGATTCCAAACAAATGCAACTGAATTTTTCTTTGTGACACCCTCATGATTTCCGGTTATGACTTGATCCTTTATGTGATAGCACAGCAATGCCTACCACTTGTAACTGTATCTCATTTCCTTTCTTCAACAGCAAAGTCTGGAGTCCAACCTGGCCAGCCTAATTAAGAGAAACAACGAGCTGGAAACACTCATGGGCAGGTTAATTCAGACTTGTCAACATGTAGAGGTGAGTACTGACTGCAACAACATCTAGAAATAAGTCCATACCCTTCTGCACTAAATAGAAGCTGTGTGATATACTAGGAAATATAGCTTAATAATACTGCAGTAAGCATTAATATTGTATTTTGGGAATGTGTTTTGTGTGATAGAAAAAACATGTGGTTTAAGTTAGATTATTAGGATTGGTGACCAAAGAGGTGGATGGGGGTAAGGCGGTTGATGTAGTATATATGGACTTTAGTAAGGCGTTTGATAAGGTGGCCCATGGAAGACTTCTACAGAAAATGCAGATGTGTGGAATAGAGGGTGATTTAGCTAATTGGATTAGGAATTGGCTGGCAGATAGAAGACAGAGGGTGGTGGTTGATGGGAGATATTCATCGTGGAGTTCGGTGACGAGTGGTGTGCCTCAGGGGTCTGTTTTGGGGCCCCTGCTGTTTGTAATTTTTATAAATGATCTGGATGAGGGTATTGAGGGATGGATCAGTAAATTTGCAGATGACACTAAAGTCGGTGGAGTGGTAGATAGTGAAGAGGGGTGTTATAGTTTACAGAGTGACTTGGACAAGTTGCAGAGCTGGGCCGAGAGGTGGCAAATGGAGTTTAATGTGGAAAAGTGTGAGGTAATGCACTATGGCAGGAATAATAAATGTGTAGAGTATAGGGCTAATGGTAGGATTCTTAGTAGTCTTGATGAACAGAGGGATCTTGGTGTGTATGTGCATAGATCCCTGAAAGTAGGCAGTCAAGTCGATAAGGTTGTTAAGAAGGCATATGGAGTCTTAGCTTTTATTGGTAGGGGGATTGAATTTCGGAGCTGCAACGTCATGTTGCAACTGTACAAAACTCTAGTGCGGCGCACTTGGAGTATTGTGTGCAGTTCTGGTCCCCACATTATAAGAAAGATGTGGAGGCATTGGAGAGGGTACAGAGGAGGTTTACCAGGATGTTGCCTGGTATGGAGGGCAGGTCTTATGAAGAGAGGCTGAGGGATTTGAGGTTGTTTTCGTTAGAAAGGAGGCGGCTAAGAGGGGACCTTATCGAAACATATAAGATGATTAGAGGTTTAGATAGGGTGGACAGTGATAGCCTTTTTCCTAGGATGGAGAAAGCTAGCACGAGGGGACACAGCTTTAAATTAAGGGGTGATAGTTATAGGACGGATATCAGAGGTAGGTTCTTTACCCAAAGGGTGGTTCGGGAGTGGAATGCCCTGCCTGCAGCAGTTGTAGATGCGCCAAGTTTGGTGGCGTTTAAGAGGTTAGTTGATAAGTATATGGAAGAGAAGGGAATGGTTTAGTTTGGAGGGGCATTGCTTTTTATTTTGGTCGGCACAACATCGAAGGCCGAAGGGCCTGTTCTGTGCTGTAATGTTCTATGTTCTATGTTCTATGTTCTATGATTCTACAGAAGAATTCTAACAGGTGGGGTTAGATCTTAACCTTCTGTCTCATGGGACGATAGCTGCACTATGGTGGTCATCTGTATTAAACGTCACCTGCTGTGGTTTAGTCTCACTCTGCTATGCCACACTCTGATGTATTTGCTTCAGAGGAAGATAGTGGGCTGAGAAGGTGTACAATTCACTTGTCGCTGTGATTTCTGGATTCTCTTCTCTGTAAGCTAAGTTTTTTGTTTGTCCTCACCTCTCCCAGTACCCCTCCAAACAGTCAGCCTCTGGAGGTCATGGCCATCAGCGACTGTCTCCAAGCTGCCAGTGTCAATACCCACCATCTTCACATTCTGTTTGTAGGTGTCCTTGTAGTGGAAGTATAGATGCCAAAGAGGTCGAGACCCAGTGGTCAGTTCACCATACAGAAGGTCTTTTGGTACAGCACCATCATCCACATGATAAATATGCTAAACCAGATGAGATGTTGTTTAGCAATAAATGAACCCTGATAGAGTTAGCATACTCCAGGACCTCTGTGGTCCTTAGCCTGCCAAGAGATGTTGAGACCATCTGTGACAGTGAACATGGAAACTATTCACCCTTCCTCCTCCCTAGCAAATATAGTTCGGGTCTTGCTGCTATAAAGGAGTGGAATAGGGACACAGGCTTAGTAGACACAGGTTGTTCTCATCAGGTTGCTGTTGCTGCACGCTCTTTCTCAGCTTGGGCAAAACATCTTTTGTGATTGGCGTGTTGATTAAGGAATTAAGTGATAGGTTGATAGTGATTATGGAACTGAGATATGTGGAGCAAGCAGTAATCTCCAGAGTCACATTGTCAACGGAGCCATTGTAACATCCTGAAGCTTCCTGGTCAAACCAAACTCTTAATTGGTGTGAAAGAGTGTGTTCATTTACTGCTGGTGTTCCTTTAATATGCAATGCTAAGACAGCATCGTGTGAGCTTAATAGAATTCAATAAGTTGTGGGTGGATTTGTTTAAAAACTATTTTAGTTTGGAGCCAATATGTTTCCGTTTCAGTGTTACCATCAGCATGATTGACAGCCATATTCCAGTGAAGGTGAAGAATGTTTAATGTAACGTTTCCATCTAATAGGTCACATGACAACAATCTTAGTTCTGGAACTTTCATTGATATAGTGCCTTTCACAACCAGAGACATTCCAAAATCACTTACACCCAAAGTGTAACAATCATTCAATATTGCCCCTACATCTAAAGAGGGGCTCACTTTCAAAGAACAAAGAACAATACAGCACAGAAACAGGCCCTTCGGCCCTCCAAGCCTGCACCGACCATGTGTCCTTAACTTGACCATTCGTTTATATCCCTCTATTCCCAGTCAGTTCATGTGACTATCTAGATAAGCCTTAAATGATCCTAGCATATCTTCTTCAACCACCTTGCTTAGCAGTGCCTTCCAGCCCTTACCACTCTGTGTATAAAATATGTCCCCCTGCATATCTGTATTGAAGCTTGCCTCCCTTACCTTGAACTTGTGACCCTTTGTGCTTGTCATTTCCAACCTGGGAAAAAGCTTCCAACTGTTCACCTTATCTATGCCCTTCATAATTTTATAAATTTCTCTTAGGTCGTCCCTTAACCTGGGTCTTTTCAGGGAGAACAATCCTAGTTTATTCAATCTCCTCTCTTAGCTAAGACCCTCCAGAGCAAGCAACATCCTGGTAAACCTTTTCTGCACTCTCTCCAAAGCTCCACATCCTTCTAGTAGTGTGGCGACCAGAACTGGATGCAGTATTCCAAATGTGGCCTAACCAGCATTCTATATAACTGCAACATCACATGCCAACTTTTATACTCTATGCCCTGTGTAATAAAGATAAGTATGCCATATGCCTTTTTCATCACCTTTTCTACCTGTGCTGTCACTTTTAAGGATCTTTGGACTTGCACACCCAGGTTCCTCTGTGTGCCTATACTCCTGATGGTTCTGCCATTTATTTCCCCCACCTTAGATCTACGAAAATGCATCACTTCGCATTTATCTGGATTAAATTCCATCTGCTATTTCTCCACCCAGTTTTCCAGCCTATCTATATCCTGCTGTATTCTCTGACAGTGTTCATCACTATCTGCAACTCCAGCAATCTTTGTCTCACCTGCAAACTTACTAATCACACCAGCTACATCTTCTTCCAAATCATTTATATATATCATAAACAGCAGAGGTCCCAGTATAGAGCCTTGTGGAACACCACTAGTCACAACCCTCCAATCAGAAAAAGACCCCTCCACTGCTACCCTCTGTCTTCTATGGCCAAGCCAGTTCTGTACCCATCTAGCTAGTTCACTCTTGATCCTGTGTGATTTAACCTTTTGCACCAGTCTGCCATGACAGACCTTATCAAATGCTTTACTAAAATCCATGTAGACAACATCCACAGCCCTTCCCTCGTCAATTGTTTTTGTCACCGCCTCAAAACTAATTTCAATCATTCTATGCTAATAATTTGTTTGGATTAATTAATGATTCACAGATGTTATAGAACATAGAACATAGAACATTACAGCACAGAACAGGCCCTTCGGCCTTCGATGTTGTGCCGACCAAAATAAAAAGCAATGCCCCTCCAAACTAAACCATTCCCTTCTCTTCCATATACTTATCAATTAACTTCTTAAACGCCACCAAACTTGGCGCATCTACAACAGCTGCAGGCAGGGCATTCCACTCCCTTGATCACTCTTGATCAAGATCCAGATGTATAAAGTGTTTATACTTCTTGTTGGTAATAAAGAAACCAATGAGTTGATTTATCTCTGGAATCTGAACTTCTATAATTTAGATTAATTGGCCTTGTCGATCAAACACACAAGATAATTTTTTATCTAATTTCCCTTACTGGGGAATCTGACAAGATTAGATTCTCGATGTTATTTAACATTGAAGGCCATAGAAAGTAAAATGATTGGCCCCAATCTGGTCACACCAGCTCCTCTCCATATGGATTCATTCAAGATGACCTTGTAAAGATGGCAATAAACACCACTTTTGAGACTGTTTTATTGGGGCTGTATTTTAGTGTTCCTCACCACAGAGAAAAGTAAATGTGAGGAATAAGGGGAGAAAAGATCAATATAAAGTGATAAGGCATTTATCTGGGGGGTTTTTGTCACCACTGTGAGCTTGTTGCCAAATGTGATTATGGAAACTAAAGATGGGAAAAATCTTGTTATGAACTTACTAATTTGAGGGGGGGGGGGGGTTGATCATCAATCAATTGCAAGACAAATTTTCATCTTGCTCTTCTTGCATCATCATGGTAGTTGCATGAAATGGTAATAATAGAGCTTTATTAATTACAATGATAAATCTTTTTCGATTAATCTGCAACAGATATGTGATGAGGGAACTCTGACTTATCTCAGCTTTGAAGAGTTCTTCAGTGTCCTGGTGAATATGTATCCCTCAACCAATATCCCTGCAAATAGATTATCTGGACATTACTCCATTGCTATTGATAGGAGTCTGCTAATTGAAACGTAAAAGAATCATAGAAGTCCTGCATTGCAGAAGAGACTATTCAGCCCATCACTGTGATTTCTAGATTCTCTTCTCTGCAAGCTAAGCTTTTTGATTGTCCTCGCCTCTCCCAGTGCCCCTCCAAACAGTCAGCCTCCAGATGTCATGGCTGTCAATGACTGTCTCCCAGATGCCAGTGTTAATAACCACCATCTTCACACTCCATTTGCGGGTGTCTTTGCAGTGGAAGTATGGACACCAAGGAGGTTGTGACCCAGACCCAGTGGTCAGTTCACCATACAGAAGGTCTTTAGGTATATCATCCACCTGATGAATGTTCCAAGCCAGAGCAGATGATGTTGGCTTAGCAACAAATGAATCCTGATGAAGTTAGTACAGGACCTCTGCGGTCCTTAACATGCCAAGTGATGCAGCAACCCTCTGACAGCGCATCTTACCTAGGCCGTCTCCCCAGCCTATCCCTGTAACCTACACATTTAACATGGCTGATCTCCCCCTAGCCTACACATCTTGTGACACTAAGGGGCAATTTAATATGATCAGTTCACCAAACTTACACTCTTTTGGACTGTGGGAGGAAACCAGAGCACCCAGAGGAAACTCACGCATATGCAGGGAAAAGGTGCAAACTCCATACAGTCACCGAAGCCAGAATTGAACTAGGGTCCCTGGCACTGTGAGGCAGCAGTGCTAATCACTGTGCCACTGTCGCCCAATGACTGCAGTGTTTCCTATATTAAAATAGTGACTTCACTTTAGGAAGACACTTCATTCACTGTGAAACATTTTGAGGTGTGAACAGCACTCAGTTAAATTGAAAGATTCTTTGGAATCCTTTTGTCCCTCCAGCCTCAGAAACAAGCTGTCAGTACAGATGAGCGCTGAAACTTCCCCTACTTGGCTCACGAGTGTTACCTTAACATTTATATCCTTCTGTCCCCAACCTCTTTAATCCCTCTAATTTACTTCACTTATTACTGTTAGTGAGATTTGTAGGTTTTTATCTCAGCTGCCTGCTGAGGGATTAGCCATTACCTTATGCAATGTTTTAATGGTGTTATAAATACCTGCTGAACTTCTGACATAAATAATACTAAAGGCAGACCTCCTATGTTGAAGTCATAAATCTGTCCTCTATGAATGCATTAAGTTTTTTTTTATTTCATCTGCTGCACAGATCCTCTCAATGCCTTCTCTCTACCCCACCTCTCAACAGAAAGAAAATGAAGAAACCATTGGTGGTTTTTTGATTTAATTAGACTTGCCATTTTCCATTTAAATAGGAATATCTTCTTAATAAGTCATCATTTTGGGTTGGCTTAAATGCAGCAGACAGAATCTCAAAATTCAGCTGTTGTTGTGTCAAATGTTGATGCTTTTTCCCTGAAATGATAGCTGGCTCATCCATTCCATGAGACTGTGACACTGCTCCTATCCGGAACAATTATGATGTCACTGTTTCTTTGAGGTGCCACAGAGGTCTAGAAATTAAGTTATAGAAAGTTACTGCCTCAGTCGCATCCTGTTTTAAATTATTCCATCCCAAGGCACTGAAGCGTCACAAGACTGAATCCCATTGGAACAATTTCATTTTGTCTCATTGAAACAGAATTATTTTAGATTTTGTTGAACTCACAGTGTAATAAGAATAGAAAGGAGCGTTTTCAAATCTATTAAACCAATGTTTTCCGTTGATTCAATGCAGGCATTGTCATGGTCAGGATGGGAAAATTTGGAGAGCAACTTTATTTACCAGACCCACCTGTGGTGATGACTGTTGCTGCCTGGACATAAAATCCCATCCACAATGGGGGATTTCGAACCCTTTCCAGAATGTCTGAGAATTTCCTGATATTTTTGGTGTGAGGTCTTCCTCTCCAAGGGCCACCTCCAGCAGCCCAGAAATATTCATTAATTTGAAATTGGCTGGCGTCTCCAAAATGGTACTGGTGGGAGAGAGAAGGGGAGCTCCTTTTCATATCTCCTCTTCATCTGCTCATGGGTGACCTGCTGGTTTTTGGAACATGTTGTACTACATCATGGGTCAATTTTGTTTTGTAATTTGCTGTTTGTAATTTTTATAAATGATCTGGATGAGGGTATTGAGGGATGGATCAGTAAATTTGCAGATGATACTAAAGTTGGTGGTGTGGTAGATAGTGAAGAGGGGTGTTTTAGTTTACAGAGTGACTTGGACAAGTTGCAGAGCTGGGCCGAGAGGTGGCAAATGGAGTTTAATGTGGAAAAGTGTGAGGTAATGCACTTTGGCAGGAACAATAAATGTGTAGAGTATAGGGCTAATGGTAGGGCTCTTAATAGTGTTGAGGAACAGAAGGATCTTGGTGTATGTGTCAATAGATCCCTGAAAGTAGGCAGTCAAGTGGATAAAGTTGTTAAGAAGGCATATGGAGTCTTAGCTTTTATTGGTAGGGGGATTGAATTTAGGAGCCGCAGCATCATGTTGCAACTGTACAAAACTCTAGTGCGGCCGCACTTGGAGTATTGTGTGCAGTTCTGGTCCCCACATTATAAGAAAGATGTGGAGGCATTGGAGAGGGTACAGAGGAGGTTTACCAGGATGTTGCCTGGTATGGAGGGCAGGTCCTATGAAGAGAGGTTGAAGGATTTGAGGTTGTTTTCGTTAGAAAGGAGGCGGCTAAGAGGGGATCTTATTGAAGCATATAAGATGATTAGAGGTTTAGATAGGGTGGACAGTGATAGCCTTTTTCCTAGGATGGAGAAAGCTAGCACGAGGGGACACAGCTTTAAATTAAGGGGTATGAGTTATAGGACGGATATCAGAGGTAGGTTCTTTACTCAAAGAGTGATTAGGGAGTGGAATGCCCTGCCTGCAGCTGTTGTAGATGCGCCAAGTTTGGTGGCGTTTAAGAGGTTAGTTGATAAGTATATGGATGAGAAGGGAATGGTTTAGTTAGGAGGGGCATTGCTTTTTATTTTGGTCGGCACAACATCGAAGGCCGAAGGGCCTGTTCTGTGCTGTATTGTTCTATGTTCTATGTTCTATGTTCTATGCTGGCTTGTGATGTGAGAGAACCGATGGCTTATTCAAAATGTTAGCTTCCATAGAGTTCCCATGGTGCAGAAAGAGGCTGTTTGGCCCATTGATCACAATCCCACCTAAATCCCACTCCCATAACTATCATTTACCCTGCGAATCCCCCGAGTTATGAGGAGATGGGTGGTAAGATGGAGAACTACTAACAATGGAGTGTAGAGGGACTACACATCGACCCATATTCCTCTAGCATGTCAGGCTAGGGAAAGTTGCAAAGACAGTGAGATTTGAAGATAAGGATGGTGACCTGAACTGCAATGTATTGTGGGGCATAGAGTCAGTGTAGTTTTAGGATCATAGAGTCCCTACAGTGCAGAAGGAAGCCATTCGGCCCATCAAATCCACACCAATCATAATCTCACCCAACACTTGTTCCCATAATCCCACATTTTTACCCTACTAATTCCCTGACACTGAGGTCAATTTAACATGGTCAAACATGACAACATCGAAGGCCGAAGGGCCTGTTCTGTGCTGTAATCCACTTAACCCACAAATCTTTGGACTGTCAGAGGAAACTGGAGGAAATGCACACAGACATAGGGAGAATGTGCAAACTCCACACTGACAGTGACCCAAGGCCAGAATTGAACCTGGGTCCCCTGATGTTGTGAGGCAGCAACATGATTTGATAATGCTGTGCCATTGAGCCAACCTGTCAGTGAGTACAGGGGTGATTGATTAGTACATGGGACTTTGTGAGAATGGAAATTTGGGTATCTAACCTTGGAATAGATGGAAGTTCCAAGAGGGTGAAGAATGAGAGAGGCAGTAAGGAGAAATTGGGAAAATCTAATATAAACATGACAACATTTTGAGATATTCTGTCATATAATGGGAGCAGAGATGGGCATTATTGGAGACGGAAGGAAGCAGTTTTGGTGAAATAGGCTGTGAGGTTAACAGCTCAATTCCTAGTGATTTAAGGAGGCAATTAATCCCTGAGTAAAGAAGCCTTTAATTTGTTTCTGGCTTCTGGGATGACCCGGAAATGACAAGAATTGCTAAGGCAAGCAAGAATACAATCCTGCCTTAAGGCAGAAATGCTGAGGTAAAATTGAAATATAGAACCAACAAGCAAAATTCAAGTGATAGAAGAGAGGGAGAGATTTTGATTCGGGATCCAGGGGCAGAGTTCAATCTACCAGAGAAGTCAGAAGCTCAGGAGCTTCCAGACTGCAACCAAGGAATCCAATGGAGTAATAGCACTTAGCTCAGGAAGCAACAAGATACCTCAGGCTAAAATGGGACTTACCTTTGATAAGAAACAAAGGGGTCTCTTGGTTAATGCAGCAACAGAGCAAGGTCCCTGAGCCAGAGGTAGGGATGGAGGGAACGTAAAGACTTCTGAGTATCACTACATAATTGACATGTAACACCAATGCATTGTTGCAAGTGGTGAATCTTCCAGAATTCTCCCTCCCCATTGTCGAGGAAGCATTGATCTCCATTTCAATGCATTGTTTACTCTGCTGCAATTTTCTTTCTGAGCTCTGCCACCTCCCTCCTCTTGTCCAGAACAGGAAAAGGAGCGGTGAAGACTTGGGAAAGGAAAGTCCTGCCAAAGGAGCAGAGGCCAGAACCTTGGAGGAGGCTGATCCACTCAGAGCCAGGAACATTTCAGTGACACTCATGGCATGGCTTTGAGCAACGCCAAATGTTTAACATAACTCTGCACTCATTAAACAGTAAGAAGTCTCACTACACCAGGTTAAAATCCAAGAGGTTTATTTGGAATCATGAGCTTTTAGAGCTCTGCTCTTTAATCAGGTGAGTGGAGGGGTAGGTTCACAAACATGCCACATACAGACAGAGACACAATTGGAAGATAATGGGTGGAATGTGAGTCTTTACAAGTAATCAAGACTTTACAGGTACAGACAGTGTTTGTGAACTCACCTCCCCACTCACCTGATGAAAGAGCAGCGCTCTGAGAGCTCGTGATTCCAAATAAACCTGTTGACTTTAATCTAATGTTGCAAGATTTCTTACTGTGCTTACTGCAGTTCAACGCCAGTATTTCCACATCACATAAAACAGGACATTGCATTGAAAGCACATTTAAATCAATCTCAGCCTGTCTTTGGAATGCAAAGGGAAGCAGATCTCCCCAGGCAGAATCTATCAGCAGCAGTACACATTTAAATAAAATCCTACTATGCAGTTTGATGGTACGCTCCATTATCTGAGGGCCACTCCATGAATAAAGAAATTCTGCCCCCCATTTGTTTGAAATATGCAGCCTAGTTCTGTCCATTCATCTCAAACACAGACTAAACACAGTGGGTGGAGTGGAGTGGCCACTTTCTCTTCAGTGGCCATGTCTTTAAGATTCTCCTTTTTTGCTGGTCAGACACAGTGGAAGATTAATCTGAGATGCAAAAGGAAAAACACAGGCTTTGTCTTGGTTTGAAAAAAAATTTAAAAATGTCGAAAGCAGATGTTTGGAGGAGGATCAGGTCCCAGCTGTAATTTGAGACAGTAACCTCTTGCAAAGGGCCTGCTAATTGTCAGAAAATGTGTGCTTGCTTTTACCCTCCTCTGCCCAATGAATGTGAAGGCTGCAGAAATAAAACCCAAATATAATCAAAGTATTGTTGTAGTTTGCCAATGCAAAAAAAAGCAACAAATACCAGCCCCAGGAATTAACTGGGCGTACGGATATCTTGTTAATTATCAGTGGCCATTGGGGGCCAGATTCCTGAAGTAAAAATAAAATGTTGCAGATGCTGGAAATCTGAAAACAAAATCAAAATTGTTGGCAATCCTCAGCTGATCTGGAAATTATCTGAGGAAAGAGAAGCAGAGTTGGCGCTTTAAGTCTGCCTGTTTCTGATCGAGGGTCTTTGACTGGACACTTTGATATGGATATTGAAGCCCTCAGAGTTGTAACACCAGTAGCTCTGTGGCAAGAGCTTGTGCATGAATCTGGAAGGTGTGGCTCACCAAACCCCGCTCTGGCAGAGCACGCACTGATGGTTGCATTAGATCCTGTCAGGTACTTGGCTTTTCTTTTCTCTTTCCAGCCTGCTCAGCATCCCTATCCCTTCCCTCCCATCCCAGCCCAATAGGGCAGCATCCCCTTATTCATCCCCCCAACCAATCCCTCCGCCTCTGCTCCTTCACCTACTCCCCAAGTCCCTCTGCCTCTGACACCTGTCTCCCCAATCCCTATGCCTCTTCTCACCCACTCTCCCCCAGTCCCACCACTTCTCCTGACATCTACCAGATCTTTGCTGGAGCCCAGACTTGGAACATTGGCTTTATTCTCTCCCCACAGATGCTGTCAGACCTGCTGACATTTTCCAGCATTTTCTATTGTTGAAGATTTATAATATTTGCATCAGAATCATCAGCCAGTCTGGTTCTTTACCAGATTATTTAAAATGCAGTATCAGTTTGAGTATTATGGGATGGTTAAGGCACAGGAGGAGGTTGACCACATTGACTTTCTATAAGAGAAATTCTTTAATGGATGAGTGAAAGTTCCCAAACAATCCCCACGCTCTTTTGGTTTCTCAATCATTTTAAACATTCCCCACTTTGTGGATCTGAGAATTCCAGTGAGGCAATGTTTATAGTATTGGATTGATGAGTTCCAGCATTCCCCTTGGAACAGTGACATATACAGCGGCCAGATGTGCACTGTGACTGACCCTTATTGGTGGAGAGGTGGTCACATCTGGTTGAGCTTCCAACTGTGATTTAGATCTGGGGAAATAATTTGTGAAACACTTCCCTGTAGTTTAGCAACCACAAACAAGCCCATATTTTGAGGCGGGTCACAAAAAATGTTTAATTGCTCCTGAAGGAAATCATATAGTCCCTACAGTACAGAAGGAGGCCGTTTGGCCCATTGAATCTGCACTGACTCTCACTTGGGTTTACCATATCCTATGTTTTTACCCTGCTAACCTACATATCTTGGCACACTAAGAGGTAATTTAGCATTGTCAATCAACCTAACCTGCGAATCTTTGGGCTACATTGGAACACTAGGGTGAAAAGTTATTACTATATCAGGAGTCAATGTGTCTGAAAAGCATACAAGTGATGGGCAAGAGATTTGGTGCAAAGTGTAACAGAGGCAGCAGAATTTTAGAAGCGGTCCAAGCTTAGAGTGTGAAAGATGGCTGGCTGAACAAGAGAGAGTCAGAATAGATAGAACAAGCACACACACATGTCCTCTTTTCAATCTGTATTTGTGTGTTACCCTTGAAGCTATCCATTCAGCCTTTGTATCTGAATCATTATGATGATGGATGCATGATGGAGGCAGTCAAGTGAGAAAACTGGCTCTTTTATGCTTTACAACATGAGCCTTAACCAACCTCTACTCCCAGCCTAATTACAGTGTGTATCTCAGCAGAAATTAGTATTAACAATGCCTGACAGGAGACCGACTTTAATAAGTTACCGTCAGTGCTCAGCACCTGCCCAAAAGCTCTCTTGGAATAGCATCCTTGAGACAGTGGTAGGAATTACAGATGACTTATTATCGCAATATTAACCCCTGAGGAAGGCTTTCAACTGTCAGGTTTCAAGATGCCTGTTAATTAGCAAAAGGAAAGGCAATGTTATTGTTCAGAGTGTTATTGTTAGACCACATCCATGAAGGCTGCTGAGATCTCACTGCATTCAAACATATTTGTTTTTATGAGTTAGAAGTAGGTTATGTTATTGTTGGACATTCAGCCAGTGTTGTGGAAACTGAACCGAGGTGCTTTATGTTTCTCCATTTGTATGTGGTTTGGATGACTGAGTGCATTGGAACGCTTTTCCCTGGCTCCTCAGAACCTTGATTTATCTCAGTGACAGAACGTTTACCAACGTGTGAAACAAATCTCAAAAATGTGAGGATTCATCATTTTACTGATTAACAGCTTCATCTTTACCTTCCCCACACTGAGTGCAGCTTGTTTAAATTGAGAGAGTTGATTAAAAAGGCACATCAACTGCCCACCCTTGTGTAACCCTTGAACTTGGTGCTTGTGAGAATTGTCCTGTTTATGTCAGCGAGCATATCCCAGAGCAACTGGGAAAGCAGGAAAACCGCTGAAGTGGTGGTATTTTTTCACATGGGCTTGCAATTATGCCTCTTTGCTCCTGAATCTTCTCCTGAGGGAGACATACAGGTCCCAGAAGCACAGAAATACAGCAATGGGTTTGCATGGATATGGTCAGCCTGAATTGTTTGGTCAAAGGTAACCATAACAACCATCTCTTTTATTCAGTCTCTTAAGGAGGAAGATTTCCTTGATTTATTTACTTCTGGGTCGTTTGCAGATGACTGGTTCTGTCCATCAGCTGCATTTTATTAATTTGTTTTAACCTCTGGTTAAAACTTCTTGCAGTTTACAGATTCACAGAGCATCAGAAGATAACACGATGAAGGATTTATCTTCCTAGATTAAAATGAGTGGATTTCATTTCTGTTTTCAACAAAGGAAGATTAATGCTCATTATTATGGGATTGTTTTAAAAAGGGATTTACCAAGAATGTTTGGTGGTAAAGGTGATTTCTCAAAGCAAAGGGAGAGTCTTCTAGAAGGTCATTACTAAGATTAAAGAGGATTTGTCCAGTAAGTAGCATTGATTTCTAAAAAAAAGTCAGGAATGAAACACTTGGTAAGATCACTTTAAAGTTAGAAGTTTATTATTGTCACAGTAGACTTATGTTAACACTGCAATGAAGTTACTGTGAAACTCTCCTAGTCACCACAGTCCGGCAACAGTTCGGATACATTGAGGGTGAACTTAACATGTCCAGTGCGCCTAACCAGCAAGTCTTTCGGATTGTGGAAGTCTTGATGTAGAGATGCCGGCATTGGGCTGAGAGAGGCACACTAAGAAGATTTACAACACCAGATTAAAGTCCAACAGGTTTATTTGGTAGCATAAGCTTTTGGAATGATGCTCCTTCATCAGTTGTGCAGCTGATGAAGATACAGCGCTCTGAGAATTCGTGCTACCAAATAAACCTGTTGGACTTTAACCTGGTGTTGTGAGACTTCCTACTGTGGACTATGGGAGGAAACTGGAGCACCCAGAGGAAACCTATGCAGACATAGGGAGAACATGCAAACTCTACACAGACAGTGACCCAAGCCAGGAATCGAACCCTGGGTCCCTGGCGCTGTGAGGCAGCAATGCTAATCACTGTGCCAGCCAGTATTTTATCCCACCGTATGCAGAGATGCATACATAATGACACATGTAACTGCATACGCATGCATGCACACACACAAACATATATATAAATGTACATAAACACAAATGTACATTATGCATACATGTTCAGATATATTGAAAGTTCATACACATTTTATATATATGCTATATAAAAGAAATATACTTTATACAGTCAGGCCCTTACTAAAATAAGATTTCAGACATTAAAGTTCTGATTTTATCCTGGAATGTGTGATGAGGGGTCAAGGAAAACACCTAAATCCAGGCCTTGCTTACATGTCCATGGGCCCATCATGAGCCAGGCATATTAGTGCGATTTGAAAGGTGGAAATGGGCGATTGATTGACCATGGGATATATCCGCTGCCTCATTTATTGAGTAATAAATTCAGCTTTATCTCTGGTCCCAGATCCTACAAATGAATGAAGAAGGTACTTCAAGTTTTCAATCACTTTTACACTCCGGTGACTTGTTTGCTGCACCTTCTAAATATTGAAGAATGTTTCCAAGGTTCTTCACAAAACTGCAATATAAACATTGAGTGAGGGCAAGAAAGACTAATAGGATGGAGAGCACACTGAGATGTTTGGGGAGGCAATTCTAAGCTTGGGGCTGAAAGCTGGCCTGCCAGTGATTGGGTGAAAGATTGGTGAGCTGCATAAAAGGCCTAAGTGGGTATAATGCACTGAAGGCAGATGAGAAGCTGAGCTTTCATGGACGTCCATAATCACAACAGTTCATTCAGACTTCCTTAGAGTCTCAAGAATAGCTTCTTCTGTTGCCATCAGACTTTTGAATGGACCTACCCTGCACTATGTTGATCTTCCTCTACATCCTAGCTATGACTGTAATACTACATTCTGCACCCACTCCTTTCCTTCTCTATGAATGGTGTGCTTTGACTGTATAGCATGCAAAAAACAATACATTTCACTATATTAATACATGTGGCAATAATAAATGAAATGAAATCAAATGTAGTACTGTTGTTTAAAAAGGGTCAGAGGGATAATCCAGGGAACTATAGGCTGGTGAGCTTGACTTCAGTTATAGGTAAGCTAATGGAGAGGATCCTCAGGGACAGGATGTGTGAGCATCTGGAGCGCTGCGATCTGATCAGGGATACGCAGCATGGCTTCGTTAAGGGGAGGTTGTGCCTTACGAATCTAGTGGAATTTTTTGAAGAGGTGACAAAAACGGTTGATGAAGGACAAGCCGTTGATGTCGTCTACATGGATTTCAGTAAGGCGTTTGACAAGGTTCCCCATGGTAGGCTGATAAAAAAGGTGAAGGCGCATGGGATACAGGGCCAGGTATGTAGATGGGTTGAGAACTGGCTTGGGAGGAGGAGACAGCGGGTATTAGTGGAAGGCTCTTTTTCCAACTGGAGGTCAGTCACTAGTGGTGTGCCACAGGGCTCAGTACTAGGACCTCTTCTATTTGTGATTTATATAAATGACTTGGAAGAGGGGGTAGGTGGTGTGATCAGCAAATTTGCTGATGACACTACGATGCTTGGATTGGCAGGGACTGAGGAGCAGTGCCAGGCAATACAACAGGAAATAGATAGGCTGGTAGACTGGGCAGATAGATGGCAAATGGAATTTAATCCGGATAAATGCGAGGTGATGCATTTTAGCCGGAATAATGTAGAGGGGAGTTATAGGATAAAAGGTAAAACTATCCGGAGTATAGAGACGCAGAGAGACCTGGGGCTGCAGGTTCACAAGTCTCTGAAGGTGTCAGTACAGGTGGAGAAAGTGATAAAGAAAGCGTATGGTATGTTAGCCTTCATAGGAAGGGGTATAGAATACAAGAGTAGGAGTCTGATGTTACAAGTGTATAGAACGTTGGTTAGGCCTCACTTGGAGTACTGCGTCCAGTTCTGGTCGCCGTACTACCGGAAGGATGTGGAGGCCCTGGAGAGAGTGCAGAGGAGATTTACCAGGATGCTGCCTGGTATGGAAGGGCTGTCTTACGAGGAAAGATTGAACGCACTGGGGTTGTTTTCCCTTGAAAGACGTCGGCTGAGAGGGGATCTATTAGAGGTATATAAGATTATGAGGGGTATAGATAGAGTAAATGGTGGTAAGCTTTTTCCACCATTAGAAATGGATAGAACGAGGGGTCATGGCCTTAGGGTGAGGGGGGCTATGTATAAGACGAATATTAGAGGGCAGTTTTTCACACAAAGGGTAGTGGGGGTGTGGAATGCACTGCCGAGTAAGGTGGTGGGAGCAGGCACGCTAGGGTTGTTTAAGGGTCTCTTGGACAGCCACATGAGCGGTCTGCAGATAGAGGGATATAGGAGGACTGTTTAAATACTTTATTTGTTTCCACAGGCTATTCGGTCCACCTTGTTGACCAACAAGGTGCATGCATTCGGCAGGTTGTGCGAGGGCTGCTCTTGGATGTTACTTCAGGAGTGGCCTAGTGCTTCATGTCGTTAGTGTATGCTTAAACTGGACCATCAGATGGGCAACATGACAGCTCAGAGACTATTGCTGTTGCTGTGCAGACACATGGATTTGGGCCTGTGTCTGCGGGAGTTTGCGCGTTCTCCCCGTGGTTGCGTGGGTTTTCTCCGGGTGCTCTGGTTTCCTCCCACATCCCAAAAATGTGCTCTTAGGCTGATTGGGTAACAAATTGTCCTATATTGGTCTCTATATGTCATTAAGACGTTAGGACGGCGGCGCGGGCTCGTTGGGCCGAAGGGCCTGTTTCCCGTGCTGTGTTGTTCTTTGTTCTCTTTGTCTCCTTATGGATACAATTGGAATTGGCAATAATTCCAGTACCATGATTCATAGAATACCTACAGTGCACTGGGCCCATCAAATCTGCACCGATTCTGACAGAGCACCTGACCCAGGTCCTTCCCCCACCCCCCACCCACCTACCCCCATAATCCCACAAATTTACCACCACTAATCCATCTAACCAACCAACACATCTTTGGGCATTAAGGTACAATTTATCATGGCCAATCCAACTAAGCTGCACATCTTTGGACTGTGAGAGGAAACTGGAACTCCCGAAGAAAACTCACAGAGGTGTGGGAAGAATATGCAGACTCTGCACAGGCAGTGACCCGAGGCTAGAATCGAACCTGGATCCCTGATGCTGTGAGGCAGCAAAATAACCACTGTGCCACCATGTCGCACCCATCCAAAGTTTTGAAATAAAAATTTCAAGGCTAAGCAGCATTATGAGGCAAACAAAAAACAGGTCATTGATATGTAAGCCTGACTGAGTGTGTTTTGACAGTTCAGATTTTCTGGGCTTACCTCAACCCTTTTGCAAGCTGTTGGTAGGGTTATTTTTGCCAGTGTTTTTTTTTTGGATATGCAACTGTCTAATCCTATTTCTCAATCACCCTAAGTGCGTCTGAAGAATGTCCTTTTGAATCCATGAAGGTCCTCTGTGAACTTGGCTGAGTC
Organism: Sphyrna mokarran; assembly: GCA_024679065.1. Lineage (NCBI taxonomy): Eukaryota > Metazoa > Chordata > Chondrichthyes > Carcharhiniformes > Carcharhinidae > Sphyrna > Sphyrna mokarran. The sequence continues at coordinate 66,035,539 of JAGIQG010000013.1, forward strand.
AGTGCTGCTGATCCAGAAAACATTATTCCAGTGTATAAAAATGTAACAAAACTTACTCCAACTTATAAATCAAAGGTTTAATAAAGAAACTTCATTGCTCCAAATTTGAGATCTCACCCTGGGCCACTCCAAGTTCCTCACAATTTCCAACATGCTCTAATTTATACTGTCAGTGAATCATCATATCATTCTGTTAATGGTTACATGGTTTGCTGGATCAGCTGACCCTTACAGCTTGTTACCATTGGTCACGTTACAACAGATCCAATGTTATCATGATTACATTCTAACAAGTGTTGTACTAAAGGAAGCACTCTCATCTGTTGACAGGTGAATGCAACACGGCAAGAAGACAAACTAACAGAGGAGTGCGACCAATTGATTGAAATCATCCAACAACGGAGGCAAATCATTGGCACAAAAATTAAGGAAGGGAAGGTAAGGAGTAGATCATTCCTGTTGACTAGAGACATTGACAACAGATCTGATGGAACAAGCTTGAGAGACTGAATGGTCTACTTTTGTTCTCGTATTTCTAGCACTGTACTAGTATTATTTGAACCATTAACAGAATGCACCTTTTAGCTTAAAGTTTATTTATTGGTGTCACAAATAGATGTACATTAACGCTGCAATGAAGTTACTGTGAAGATCCCCTAGTCCCCACGCTCTTGTTTCTGTTTGAATACACTGAAGGAAAATTTAGCATGGTCAATGCACCCTAACCAGCATATCTTTGGACTATGGGAGGAAACCAGAGCACCCAAAGGAAACCTACACAGACATGGGGAGAAGTGCAAACTCCACACAGTCAGTCACCCAAGGCCAGAATTGAACCCTGGCACTATAAGGCAGCAGTGCTAACCATTGCTAAAGTTGATTTAAGGAAAAAATATACAAAAACTGTGCAGTGGGAAATACTTGAGTATCAGCAGATTTTGTATCTGTTTGATGTACTAGCCATTTAGATTGCTAGATTCAGCATTCATCTACCACAATCATTTTTGGATAATTGTCTTTTAATATGAATGTATTAGAAGATATGAACTAAGATGAATATAGAAGATAGTAACAGTAGGAAGCCAGATCATTTCTGGTCAGTATTTTAACTCCTATAGCTATCTTTTTTCCAAATCCTTTCCCCTCTCTGTCACTTACTGTTGTGAAATCTTTAATCAACCCTTTGCTTTTTTGGGAGAGAGATTAAGATTTCCACAATTTATCCCTGTATGGGGAGAGGGACTTTTGCATCTTTGGCTGGCTTGATCAGGAAGAGTACATCCTACGGGAAAGGCAATGGCCTAGTGATATTATTGCTCAGCGAGTAACCCAGAAACCTAGATAATGTTTTGGCGGCATTTGAACCCAGATCCAGTTTGGAATCCCACCACGGCAGCTGGTGGAATTTGAATTCAATAAAAAAAGTCTGGAATTAAGAATCGACTGATGTCCATGTCGATTGTCAGAAAAACGCATCTGTTTCATTAATATCTTTTAGGGAAGGAAATCTGCCATCCTTATCTGGTTTGGCCTACATGTGATTCCAGAACCACAGCAAAGTGGTTGACTCTCAACTACCCTCTGAAATGGCCTAGCAAGGCATTCAGTTGTATCAATCGCTACAGAGTCTCGACAAAGAAATGAAACCAGATGGCCCACCTGGCATCAACCTGAGCACCAGAAAAGACAATGGCAAAACAAACAGCCTTGTCGACTCTGCAAAGTCCTCCTTACTAACGTCTGGGGGCTCATGGCAAAATTGGGAGCGCTGCCTCACAAATCAGTCAAGCAACATACCTTGCAGATGACATCCCAGACCATTACCATTATCTTCCTTAGATATGTCCTGTCCTACTGGCAGAACGTACCTAACAGAGGTGGCGGCAAAGTGGTCTTCAGTTGGGAGGAAGTTGCCCTGGGAATCCTCAACATCGACTCTGGACCCCTTGAAGTCTCATGGCTTCAAGTTAAACATGGGCAAGGAAACCTTTTACTAGTTTTGAAAAAGTGACCAAAGAGGTGGATGGGGGTAAGGCAGTTGATGTGGTATATATGGACTTTAATAAGGCGTTCGATAAGATGTCCCATGGAAGGCTTCTGCAGAAAATGCAGATGTATGGGATTGAGGGTGATTTAGCTAATTGGATTAGGAATTGGCTAGCAGATAGAAGACAGAGGGTGGTGGTTGATGGGAGATACTCATCGTGGAGTTCGGTTACAAGTGGTTTACCTCAGGGGTCTATTTTGGGGCCCCTGCTGTTTGTAATTTTTATAAATGATCTGGATGAGGGTATTGAAGGATGGATTAGTAAATTTGCGGATGACAGTAAAGTCGGTGGAGTGGTAGATAGTGAAGAGGGGTGTTATAGTTTGCAGAGAGACTTGGACAAGTTGCAGAGCTGGGCTGAAAGGTGACAAATGGAGTTTAATGTGGAAAAGTGTGAGGTAATGCACTCTGGCAGGAATAATAAATGTGTAGAGTATAGGGCTAATGGTAGGATTCTTAATAGTGTTGATGAACAGAGGGATCTAGGTGTATTTGTGCATAGATCCCTGAAAGTAGGCAGTCAAGTCGATAAGGTTGTTAAGAAGGCATATGGAGTCTTAGCTTTTATTGGTAGGGGGATTGAATTTCGGAGCAGCAACGTCATGTTGCAACTGTACAAAACTCTAGTGCGGCCGCACTTGGAGTATTGTGTGCAGTTCTGGTCCCCGCATTATAAGAAAGATGTGGAGGCCTTGGAGAGGGTACAGAGGAGGTTTACCAGGATGTTGCCTGGTATGGAGGGCAGGTCTTATGAAGAGAGGCTGAGGGATTTGAGGTTGTTTTCGTTAGAAAGGAGGCGGCTAAGAGGGGACCTAATCGAAACATATAAGATGATTAGAGGTTTAGATAGGGTGGACAGTGGATAGCCTTTTTCCTAGGATGGAGAAAGCTAGCACGAGGGGACACAGCTTTAAATTAAGGGGTGATAGTTATAGGACGGATATCAGAGGTAGGTTCTTTACCAGAGGGTGGTTAGGGAGTGGAATGCCCTGCCTGCGGCAGTTGTCGATGCGCCAAGTTTGGTGGCGTTTAAGAGGTTAGTTGATAAGTTTATGGAAGAGAAGGGAATGGTTTAGTTTGGAGGGTCATTGCTTTTTTCATAATTGGTCGGCGCAATATCGAAGGCCGAAGGGCCTATTCTGTGCTGTAATGTTCTATGTTCTATGTTCTAGTTACCACGCACCATCCTCTTCAGCTGATGAATCAGTACTCCTCCCTGCTGAATAACACTTGGAGAAGCACTGAGGATGGCAAGGGCACAAAATGTACTCTGGGTGGGGGATTCCAATGTCCACCATCAAGAGTGGCTCGGCAGTGGCATTACTGGTCAAATTGGTCTGGCCCCAGTAGTGGAGGCAGGTACTCTGGAGTTATTTAAGAAATACTTAGATGGGCACATGAACAGAATGGGAATGGAGGGATATAGAAAGCTGATTTAAAATAGGGATCATGAGTCTTGGGAGTCCCTGGGAAGTGTATAAATAGATGATAATATTGATGTTCTTGTTTTTATCCTACAGGTGCTTTGGTCCACCTTGTTGTCTAACGAGGGGCATTCACACGATGGATCGTGAGAGGGCTGCTCTTGGATTATTTTTCGGGAGTATCCTAGTGCTTCACATCGTTATTGTACGCTTGACCTGAACCATTTGATGGGCAACACGACAGCTCAGTGACTATCGCTGTGCTGTGCAGATACATGGATTTGGGCTGTGTCTGTGGGAGTTTGTGCATTCTCCCCGTGCTTGCGTGGGTTTTCTCCGGGTGCTCCGGTTTCCTCCCACATCCCAAAGATGTGCTCTTAGGCTAATTGGCAAAACAAATTCTCCCTAAATTGTCTCAAGTTTGGTTTTTAATCCATAGATCTATAAACATAGACAGGGATCACGGGTAGAGGTAGGAACATCGGGGTGGCGGCGCCGGCTCGTTGGGCCAAATGGCCTGTTTCCCGTGCTGTTTTGTTCTTTGTTCTTTGTATAACTGCTAGACTGGGTCTGCAGCAAGTGGTGAAGGAACCAACAAGAGGAAATAACATATTTGATCTCATCCTTTCCAATCTGCCAGCTGCAAATGCATTTGTCCATGACTGTATTGGTAAAAGTGACAATCCTTATGGAAACGAAGTTCCTGCCTTCACATTGTGAATAACCTCCATTGTGTTGTGTGGCTCTATCACAGTGCTAAATGAAATAGACTTCGAACAGATCTAACAACTCAAGACTGGCCATCCATGAGGCGCTGTGGCCTATCAACAACAGCAGAACTGCACTACAGCACAATTTACAACTTTGTGGTCCCGCAAACCCCCCCACTCAACCATTACCTTCAAGTCAGAGGATTAACCTTGATTCAATGGAGAATGCAGGAGGGCATGCCAGGAGCAGCACTAGGCACACTTAAAATGAGGTGTCAACATGGTGAAGCTACCAAATAGGACTACTTGCATGCCAAATGGCAAAAACAGCAAGTGATAGACAGAGTTAAGTGATTCCACAACCAATGGATCAGATCTAAGCTCTGTAGTTCTTTCACATCCAGTTGTGAATGGTGGTGGACAATTAAACAACTCACTGGAGGAGGAGGCTCCACAACTATCCCCTTCCTCACTGATGGAGAAGCCCAGTGCAAAAGATAAGGCTGAAACATTCACAGCAATCTTCAGCCAGGAATGCCAAGTGTATGATCCGTCTCAGCTTCCTCCAGTGATCCCAGTATTTCAGATGCCAGTCTCCAGTCAATTCAATTCACTCCATGTGATATCAAGAAATGGTTGGAAGCAGTAGATACTGCAAAGGAAATGGGTCCTGATAACATTCTGGCAATAGTACTGAAGACTTGTGCTCCAGAACTTGCTGCTCCCTAGCCAAGCTCTTCCACTACAGTTACAACATTGGCATCTGCACAACAATGTGGAAAATTGCCCCAGGTATATCCTGGACCAATCCAATCCAGCAATCACCGCCCAATCAGTCTACCCTCGATCATCAGTAAAGTGATGGAAGTGGTTATCAACAGAGCTATCAAGCAGCACCTGCTCAGCAATAACTTGCTCAATGACGCCCAGTTTGGGTTTTGCCAGGGTCACTCAGCTCCTGACCTCATTATAGCCTTGGTTCATATATGAATGAAAGAACTGAATTCCAGAGATGAGGTGAGAGTGACAGCTCTTGATATCAAGGCCACATTGGACTGAATGTGACATCAATGAGCCCTAGCAAAATTGGAATCAATGGGTATCAGAGGGCAAACACTCCAATCGTTGGAGTCTTACTTGGTACATAGGAAGATGGTTGTGGTTGAGGAGGGTTAGTCATTTCTGCTCCAGGACATCTCTGCAGGAATCCCTCAGGGTAGTCTCCTAGGCCCAACAATCTTCAGCTGCTTCATCAATGACCTTCCCTCCATCCTAAGATCAGAAATGGGGATGTGCAATCATCGGCGAACAATGTTCAGGACCAATCACAACTGAAGCAGACCATGTTCAAATTCAATAAGATCTAGACAATATCCAGGCTTGGGCTGCCAAGTGGCACATAACATTCATGCAAATGCCAGGCACCAATAAGAGATACTCTAACCACTGCCCCTTGCCATTCAATGGTATAACCATCATTGAATCTCCCATTGTCAACATCCTTGGGGTTACCATTGATCAGAAACTCAACTGGACTCACCACATTAACACAGTAGCTATAAGAGCAGGCCAGAGGGGCTAGGAATACTGCTGCGAGTAATTCATCTCCTGACCCCTCAGAGCCTGTCCACCATCTACAAGGCACAATTCAGGAGTGTGATGGAATACTCCCCACTTGCCTGAATGAATGCAGCTCCAACAACATTCAAGCAACTTGGCATCATCCAGGACAAAAGCAGCCCGCTTGATTGGCACCACATCTACAAACATTCAAATCCTCCATCACTAACGTTCAGTAGCAGTAGTGTGCACTGCAGCAATTCACCAAAGCCCCTTAGACAGCATCTTCCAAACCCACGACCACTTCCATCTAGAAGGACAAGGGCAACAGATGGGAACACAACCAAGTTGGGCAAGTTCCCCTCTAAGCCATTCACCATCCTGACTTGGAAGTATATCATCATTCCCTCACAATTGCTGGGTCAAAATCCTGGAATTCCCTCCCTAACGACATTGTGGCTCAATCCACAAAACATTTTCTACAGCAATTCAAGAAGGCACCTTCTCCTGGGTAACTAGGGATGGGCAATAAATGCTGGCCAGCCAGTGATGCCCATATCCCACAAATGAATAAAAAAGAACTTCTACCCTTCCCACCTGTCGGGATGTCTTTCAGCCAAGTTTCTAAAGCTATGAATGGACGTAGAGAAGTGAACATCCAAACGCTAAACAGAGATCAGTGGAACACACTAGCACTCAGACAAAGCAGGCTAGTTTATCCGCCAGCTAAGGAGGACTTGGAAGCTTTAAACTATCACAAATTAAATTGTGATTTTTCTGTCAGTCAGCTAATTGTTCACTTCCTTAACTCACACAAGAGACCCAATTTATTCTACAGCTGGTCTTGCCCTACCCAATATTCATGAAGTAAGTACAGGAAGAAAGGGATTGCATTTTGAAAGAGTCACCAGGCAAAGGCTAATCATTAAAGAAGACAATATCCCCTTTGCAGAACTGCAAATAATCTGACTGATTGATGGGCAGTTAATGTAACTTCATAACTGGGTGAAAGACTGAGGAAAGCAATCTGCCAGTTCAATTGGTGTTTTATTTGCTGTTAGTCTCCCTCTGTTAGCTGCACTCTGTGTCACAAGTGATTCTAAACCCATGAAGCCAGCCACATCTCAGACTGTATCCATGAATCGATAAATGTGCCAGGGTAGACTTCCTCAAATATAACCCATTCTAAATTCAATGACTGCCTATCCACTTTAAAGGACTGTATGTACCATGGGCAACAAAACACCCAATGTGGCGTGCACATTCTGCATCAGAGTCCACTGCCCACCACATTAGCAGAGGCATCAAGAGGTGTCAAGGGCCCACACAAGAATTAGGTGCATATACAAGTCAATAGCTTGACACCAGAATTCCTAACCAGCAACATTCAAAAGTGCAGTTTACACATAGTCTGCGCAATGTTCCTTCAAGCAGTTACTGCAGCATACCACCAAAAGTGGTGTGTTTTAGGAAAAGACTTACCTGGCTGCTGGTGAGCTCCTCCTGACTCTGCCATTAAGCTTGCCTCCTCCCTGTTATTCCGGCAGCTTGTTCCCAATGCCTCTTATCCAGTCAGTAAGAATCTAGTTGACTTTTAAAATGCACTCAGAGATGGGCGCAACCAGCAATGCTAACATCCCATGAAAATTTGAAGATTAAATTTGGTTAAAATCAAGACCTGGAAGTCCAAAAACATCTGTTCCTCCCCAAATAACACATTGACCACATGTTGTATCTCAAATCACTGATATACTATATCACGTGATGCTATTTTCTGAAGGAAATCTGTTTTATTTGCATTTGAATAAATAAATACTTTCTGACTCTGGATTTGTTAGAATTCATAGAATGATGCAGAATAGAAGCGGGTGACCTACTGTTTCCAATTAATTATCCTGCTTTCCTTTTTTTCCTTTTCAAGCACGTATCCATTTTTTTGTTATTAATGAATCTGCTCCCAGCACTGTTTCAGGAAAAGTATTCCACATCATCACATCTCACTGTTTGTCAACAGATTTCTCATCCTCTACCCTCCATTCCCGCCCAGTTGAAAAGAGTGCACAGTGAAAAATGTACATTTGTGAAGGAGTTTGATGTACTTCAATGCTCTTTTTTTGAGCTCCTTTCTTGTCTTTGAAGGTTGTGCGACTGAGGAAACTGGCCCAGCAGATCGCTAACTGTAAGCAGTGTATTGAACGATCTGGCTCCCTCATCACTCAAGCGGAGCAGACACTGAAAGAGAATGATCACGCCCGCTTCCTGCAGACAGCTAAAAATATCTCGGAAAGGTAAGGGAGCATCACAGCAGCCAGTTGTTTCCAAGTTTTATAATGACCCTGCTGACTAAATATACGTCCTCCCTACCACAAAGGCCATTCCATCCTTATCATTGTGAGTGAAAGCTTTCATTTTGTTAAGCTGTGTCCCTGACTTGCCATTCCATTATAAAACACTCACTTTCATTTTGAGTATTAGATTCTGAATGAAGTGCATTTTCCAGATTATCACAGCTTTCCATAATCTCCATGGTGATAGTAGTCTTAAGGATAGAGTTAATCTGTTAATGCACAAGTGATCCACGAGGTCTGGACTAACAATACTGCAAAAGTCAGTTAAAATTTTAAAAACCAACCATAGAACCATAGAAAATTACGGCTCAGAAACAGGCCTTTTGGCCCTTCTTGTCTGTGCCGAATCATTTTTTGCTTAGTCCCACTGACCTGCACTTGGACCATATCCCTCTACATCCCTCTCATCCATGAACCCCTCCAAGTTTTTCTTAAATGTTAAAAGTGACCCTGCATTTACCATTTCATCCTTTTCCCTTTAAACTTTTCTCCTTTCACCCTTAACCCATGCCCTCTGGTTTTTTTTCTCCCCGAGCCTCAGTGGAAAAAGCCTGCTTGCATTCAATCTATCGATATCCATCAAAATCTTATACACCTCTAACAAATCTCCCCTGATTCTTCTACATTCTTCTACATCATAAAGCTCATAAAATCCCTACGTATAGAAGAGACTATTTAATGCATCGATACTTTCTGACAGAGTATCTTACCCAGACCCACTCCTGTCCTAGAACATAGAACATTACAGCGCAGAACAGGCCCTTCAGCCTTTGATGTTGCGCCGACCAATTAAGAAAAAGCAATGACCCTCTAACCTAAACCATTCCCTTTCCATCCATAAACTTATCTACTAACCTCTTAAACGCCACCAAACTTGGCGCATCTACAACTGACGCAGGCAGGGCATTCCATACCCTTACCACCCTCTGGGTAAAGAACCTACCTCTGACATCTGTCCTATAACTACCACCCCTTAATTTAAAGCTATGTCCCCTCGTGCTAGCTTTCTCCATCCTAGGAAAAAGGCTATCACTGTCCACCCTATCTAAACCTCTAATCATCTTATATGTTTCAATAAGGTCTCCTCTTAGCCGCCTCCTTTCTAACGAAAACAACCTCAAATCCCTCAGCCTCTCTTCATAAGACCTGCCCTCCATACCAGGCAACATCCTGGTAAACCTCCTCTGCACCCTCTCCAATGTGTCCACATCTTTCTTATAATGCGGGGACCAGAACTGTATACAATACTCCAAGTGCGGCCGCACTAGAGTTTTGTACAATTGCAACATGACATTGCGGCTCCGAAATTCAATCCCCCTACCAATAAAAGCTAAGACTCCGTATGCCTTCTTAACAACCTTATCGACTTGATTGCCAACTTTCAGGGATCTATGCACATGTACACCAAGATCCCTCTGTTCATCAACACTATTAAGAGTCCTACCATTAGCCCTATACTCTACACATTTGTTATTCCTGCCAAAGTGAATTACCTCACACTTTTCCGCATTAAACTCCATTTGCCACCTCTCGGCCCAGCTCTGCAACTTGTCCAAGTCTCTCTGCAAACTATAACACCCCTCTTCACTATCTACCACTCCTCCGACTTTGTGTCATCCGCAAATTTACTAATCCATCCTTCAATACCCTCATCCAGATCATTTATAAAAATTACAACAGCAGGGGCCCCAAAACAGACCCCTGAGGTACACCACTTGTCACCGAACTCCAGATGAATATCTCCCATCAACCACCACCTCTGTCTTCTATCTGCTAGCCAATTCCTAATCCAATTAGCTAAATCACCCTCAATCCCATACATCTGCATTTTCTACAGAAGCCTTCCATGGGCCACCTTATCAAACGCATTACTAAAGTCACAGCAGGGGCCCCAAAACAGACCCCTGAGGTACACCACTTGTCACCGAACTCCACGATGAATATCTCCCATCAACCACCACCCTCTGTCTTCTATCTGCTAGCCAATTCCTAATCCAATTAGCTAAATCACCCTCAATCCCATACATCTGCATTTTCTACAGAAGCCTTCCATGGGCCACCTTATCAAACGCATTACTAAAGTCCATATATAACCATGTAACCCCATACATTTACCATGGTTCACCCATTAAACCTGTACATCTTGGGACACAAATAGACAATTTTATAGAATCTCATAGAATCACTACAGTGCAGAAGGATGCCATTCGGCTTGTCAAATCTGCACTGACCATATTCATCTCTTCAAAACTGCAATCCAATTAATTATCCTCTTTCCTTTTTTCTCTTTTCAAGCATTTATCCATTTTTTAAAGTTATTAATGAATCTGCTCCCAGCGCCGTTTCAGGAAAAGTATTCCACATCATCACATCTGACTGTGTGTCGACAGATTTCTCATCCTCTTCCCTCTCTTCCCGCTCCAGTTGAAAAGAGTGCACAGTGAAAAATGTACATTTGTGAAGCACAATGCTCTTTTTCTGAACCACCCAGAGCCTATTCCTATAAGCCCTCATACCTACCCTGTTGAGCCCCCGGCACTAGGGTTAGTTTCGCATGACCAATCAAATTAACCTGCACATCTCCGGATTGTGGGAGGAAACCAGAGCACCTGGAGAAAACCCATGCAGACATGGAGAGAATGTGCAAGCCCCACACAGAAGTGACCAAAGGCCAGAGTTGAATCCAGGCGTCTGGCACTGTGAGGCAGCAATGCTAACTGCTGTGCCACCATACCACCCTAACATAAACAATCTTGAAAAAAAAGCATTTCAGCAGTGAAAGTGACCGTGTGGCTGTCATAATGCTTCAGGAAGCAGGCAGCACTCTGACATCAACCAGAGATGGAGACGAATGGCTGACTTTCAGAACATGTGTTGCCTATTTATTCCCTCCTCCTTTTTGAATAATCGCATAGAAAATTGTGCATCTATCCAGGGTGACAGAAAGGTCCTGGCATTAAACATTTCATCTGAAGGTGGATTTCCACCAAAGCTGCAGTTTTGTCATAGTATTACCAGCCAATATAATTTTGGTCTTAAAAACAAGCTTGTGAAACTTCGTGGGAGAGCCGTGAAACAAAATTTGACATCCAGTGACATAAGGAGACATTTGACCAAGCGACCAACGGCTTTGTCAAGGAGATCAGGTTTGAGGAGATGCTTAGAGACAGAATTCCAGTGGTTAGGTATCAAGCAAATGAAAGCACAGCTGTCAATACTGGCATGATGAAAATCAATGATAGAAATGTCAATTTAATAGGTTTAAGATAAAAGGGAGAAAGTTAAATAAGATTGAGATCAAGTTTTTTTACACAAAGGGTAGTAAATGCCTGGAATGTACTGCTAGAAGTAGTAGAAGCAGATACAATACCAACATTTAAGAGGCATTTTGGCAGATGAGTAGCCAGGGAATTGAGGGATACAGACCATGTAGAGGCAAAAATCTTTAGTTTAGAAAGGTGTCATGTGCTGCACAGGCTTGATGGGCCGAAGGGCCTGTTTTTGTATTCTACTGATCTTGATCTTCAGGAAGCCAAAATTGGGGGGAGCAAAGTAACTGGAGTGTCGTAGGGCCGGAGCAGGAATAGGAAGGGGGTGAGGAAATGGAAGGATTTGTAAACTGAGGATAAGAATCTTAAAATCGAGGTATTGCCAGATTGGGAGCCAGTGTAGGTAAACGATGCATGTACAAGATGGGTTTGGGTTAGAACAGCAATGTTTTGGTTGGGCTGTGATTTACAGAAAATGCAAGGTGGAAGACTGACCTGGAGAATATTAGAATAGACATGTTGAGGGTTTCATCAGCAGGTCAGCTGAGGAGGTGATGGACTCAGGAAGTGTTACAGAGGACCTGGTGATGACACACGTATGAGGTTGCAAAATCTGTTCAGACACAATTAGGACACCAACGTTGCTAACAGTCTGCTCCAGAACATTGCTAGGAAGGGGATTGAAGTTGGTGATGAAGGGAGCAGGGTCTCTGGCATGGACTGAGACTTTGGTTTTGCCAGTATTTAACTGGAGTGAATTTCCACTCATCCAGAGCCAAATGTTGAAAAACCTGACTACTCAGAGACAGTTAAGGGCTCAAGAGAGAGGATGGTGATGAGAGAGAGCTGGATGTCAAAGAAAGATCTGGGAGTAATGGTATGAGAGTGAGAACTATTGTGAGTGATTCTCTGGTTATCATTGCACAGCGAGAAATGGAAACAGGTCAGTGCACTTTCAGCTAGCTAGAGAATGGTCCAGAAAGTGGGTTGAATATTTCCAAATCCTGTCATGGTCCTTTCTTCCTATGTTTAAACTAAAAGAGCATTTTTCTCAGTAATCTGATTCTTGGCAGTCTAACTGTTGTTTCATGATGTGTGGTTAGAGGATTATGAAATGCAACTGATCCAGTTGGTAGAGTGAGCTTGCATTAATGCACAATAACCTTGTCTAAATGTGAAAATGAGTTCACACACTCTGCTGCTAGTGCTCTTTTTTTGGTGTTGTTCTCAAAAGAATTTTGTGATGGATTGCATTCAGATAGAGTCGTACCATGGCAATGAAAAGTGTTCTTTGCTGGCTGGACTGACAAACATTTGCCCGGTTGTTAGCATTCTCTGGGCTAGAAGCTCGTGGATTCAAGTCCAGCTTCACAGATGTGAGCACGTAGCTTATGCTGACCCACCCAGTGTAATACTGAGGGAGCTCTGCACTTACTCATGAGTTTTTATTGATTCCCCAACTCATATTGCCAAGACAGCTGATGGTTGAATTCTCCAGTATCCTCTACTCTGCCACCACAGCCAATGACAACAGAAAATTTGGCTGCCAAATCCCCTTTGACTGCAATGGGGCTGGAAAATCCCTGCCTCTGGCAAGATTGGAGAATTCCAGCAACATCTCATTACACTACTTTCTTTCTGGACCTTGCTATGCAAAAATTGCTTTCTGTGTTCCCTATTTTACAACAGTGAGCAGACTTGATTCGAGACATACTCAGGTCAGGAAAGCTGCTACATAAATGCAAGTCCTTCTCTATATACAAAAGGAATCATCATGATATTTTGTGCAACAAACCGTAATTAATTCTTCCATCTTGTTATTCCCTGTATTAAACAAGAGATTATTCATTCCCTCTGTGCCCACTGCATGGGAAAGGAGGCAGGGGCCAGCAAGTTAATGACCTGATCATGGAATAAAACCCCAGTAAAATGAGCATTGATAGTGACTGAAATAAAAAAACACAGGGCAGATGTTTCACAGGCACACAAGGAAAATAAATAACTCAAAATCCAGAGCTGTTACTAGGATTATATTAATAGCATCTCTTTAGTTGCTATAGTAATATAAAGATCAGCTCTCACTGGTGTGAAGAACTACTGTCGATATTTTTTTTAAAATCTGAGCGATTACAAAGAATCACAATTACCTTTCAATCGCCTGTCGCGCTGAGGACCTCTCCAAAGCATTAACGTTGGATTAACATTAACAGAGATACAATCATTAACTGAGCTATTTGTTAATTCTGCTTTTCCTCAGCCAGAGAGCTGAACAGACACACACATACACACACCACCACCCGCTCAACTCACACACACACACACTGTCTCTCTCTCACAGGTACACACAGACATGGATTCACAGACACAAGCACACACACACAGACTCACGTACACATACACAGATGTGCTCACATGCAAACACACACACACATACATACATATGCACACTTGACTTTGAATCAAACCTATGGGTGGCTGATAACTCTTATTGTTTGAAAGATGGATGATGATGATTCTATGGATCCTATTTTAACTATGATTCAGTGGATGAATTTTTTAGTGGGTTAAAATCAGGCTGTAAGGTAATCTCGTCAGTATGTGTGTTCTCTCTTCAGATGCTAGCCATGGCTCAGTGCCTGATGCTTTCACTTCAGAGTTAAAAGTTTATGGATTCACATCCTTTTCAGAAACTGAGTACAGAATCCAGACTGCTACTGCCTTGCAGTCCTGAGGAAGTGCTGCACCCTGTAGGTGTGGTTTTTCAGATCAGCTGTCCAATTAATCTCAGTCCTCTCAAGGGGATGTTTGAAACTTCTTAGCACTATTGAAAGACGAGCAAGGCACATGCATTCCGGGTCAGCATTTGCTCCTAAACCAGCGAAATTCTGAGCATTGGTTCATAGTGGACTCCCCTATGAAGGAACTGGTGCCCTATCTTGCAATTGTTACTGCACTTCAAAGATATTTCCATCCTGAAAGGTAGTCTAATGAATAGAACCATTGAAATGATACAGTGCAGTAGAAAGCCATTTGGCCCATCTTGTCCATGCTACCCATATACGCCCAGGTGACCATTCTAATTCCATCTTCTTGCCCATATTACATAGCCTGCAATTTATAGGACTTCAAGTGCAGATCCAGCTACCTTTTAAAAGAGTTTTGGCTCTCTGCCTCCACACCAATAGGCAATGAATTCCAAACATCCATCATTATCTGTGCAAAAGGTCCTCATGTCTCCTCTAATCCTACTGCCATGTAGCTTGAATCTATGACCCTTGGTTTTTGAATTATCTGCTGAGGAAAACAGGTTCTTCATTTCTAATCTCCCTGCCCTTCACAATTTTGTACACCTCAATCAAAGGGAAGGGAGTCTAAAACTAGAGGGCATAGGTTTAAGGTGAGAGGAGAGAGATACAAAAGTGTCCAGAAGGGCAATTTTTTCACACCGAGGGTGGTGAGTGTCTGGAACAAGCTGCCAGAAGTAGTAGCAGAGGTGGATACAATTTTGTCTTCTAAAAAGCATTTAGACAGTTACATGGTTAAGAAGAGTATAGAGAGATATGAATCAAATGCAGGCAATTGGGACTAGCTCAGGGGTTTAAAAAAAAGAGTGGCATAGACAAGTTGGGTCAAAAGGCCTGTTTCTATGGTTTTAGCCTCTGTGAAAAATAAGCACCCCTCAGCCTTCTCTATTTCAAAACATTGAATGCATTTAAGAGGTGGCTGGATCTAGCACTTCGGGCAAAAGGGATCAAAGGTTATGGGGAAAAAGCAGGATTACGCTATTACAAAGAACAAAGAAGAACAAAGAACAAAGCACGGGAAACAGCCCTTTGGCCCAACGAGCCCACACCGCCACCCCAACATTCCCACTTCTACTCATGATCCCTGTCTATGTTTATAGATCTATGCATTGAAACCAAATTTGGGACAATTTAGGGAGAATTTGTTCCGCCAATTAGCCTAAGAGCACATCTTTGGGATGTGGGAGGAAACTGGAGCACCCAGAGAAAACCCACACAAGCACAGGGAGAATGCGCAAACTCCCACAGACACAGGCCCAAATCCATGTATCTGCACAGCACAGCGATAGTCACTGAGCTGTCGTGTTGCCCATCAAATGGTCCAGGTCAAGCATACACTAACGATGTGAAGCACTAGGATACTCTCAAAAACAAATCCAAGAGCAGCCCTCTCACAACCCATCGCGTGTATGCCCATCGTTAGACAACAAAGCAGGCCAAAGTACCTGGAGGATAAAACAAATACATCAATATCATCAACAATTTACACACTTCCCAGGGAACTCCCATGGCTCATGATACCTATTTTAAATCAGTTCCCTCCATTCCCATTCTGTTCATGTGCCCATCTAAGTATCTGTTAAATAACTCCAGAGTGCCTGCCTCCACCATATTACTTGGCAGCGTGTTCCATACCCCCACAACCCTCTTGTGAAAAAACTCCCTCTAGCATCCAAATTATACCTTACCCCCCTCACCCTAAGCCCATGACCCTTCGTGCTATTTGATTCCATCCTAGGAAAAAGCTTCACCCTGTTTACTCTATCTATACCCCTCATAATCTTGTACACCTCTATTAGATCTCCTCTATGTCTACGTCTTTCTAAGGAAAACAGTCCCAATTTGCCTAATCTCTCCTCGTAACTCAGACCTTCCATACCAGGCAGCATCCTGGTAAACCTCCTCTGCACTCTCTCCAGAGTCTCCACGTCCTTCCGGTAGTAAGGCGACCAGAACTGGCCGCAGTATTCCAAATGAGGTCTAACCAGCGTTTTATACAACTGCAACATTAAAGGCCAGCTCTTGTACTCTATACCCCTTCCTATAAAGGCTAACATACTATATGCTTTCTTCACAACCTTCTCCACTTGCTCTGCCACCTTCAGAGACTTGTTCACCTGCACCCTCAGGTCCCTCTGCGTTTCTATACTCTTAATAGGTCTACCCTTTATCATATACCTCCCCTCTACATTCTTTCTTCCGAAATGCATCACCTCACATTTATCAGGATTGAATTCCATCTGCCATCTATCTGCCCAAGCTACCAGCCTATCTATGTCCTGCTGCATCGCCTGACAATGCTCCTCGCTATCTGCAAGTCCAGCCATCTTTGTATCAGCTGCAAACTTGCTAATCACTCCACTTACTCCCTCTTCCAAGTCATTTATATATATTACAAATAGAAGAGGTCCCAGTACCAAGCCCTGAGGCACACCACTAATGACTGACCTCCAGCCAGAAAAACATTGAGTTGGGTGATCAGCCATGATCGTAATGAATGGTGAAGCAGGCCCAAAAGGCGAAACAGCCTCCCCCTACTCCTATGTTCTATGTTTCTATGTTAACATTTCCAGTGTCTCCTCATTACTACAATTCTCCAGCCTTGGCAACATTCTAGTAAACCTCCTCAGAGCAACTGCATCCTTCCTGTATAGTGGTGACCAGAACTGCATGCAATTTTCCAGTTGTAGCCTCATCAGTGTCTTGTACAGTTCCATCATTATATCCCTACTTTTGTATTTTATATCTCTGCCATTGAAGGACAGCATTTCATCTACCTTCTTTACAACCTTATCAACTTGGTCTGCTACCTTTAGGGAAATGTGCACTTGCATAATAAGATCTCTCACTTCACCTACCCATCTCAGTATATTCTCATTTATTGTGTATTCCTCTTTACTATTTGATCGTTCTAAATCATTATCTCACACTTACCAGAGTTGAAAATACATGTATCACTTTCCTGCCCATTCTACTAATCTATCTATATAATCTTCAAACTCAGTCTAAAGATGTGTGGATTAGGTAGATTGGTCATACTAAATTGCCCCTTGGTGTCCAAAGATGTATAGGTTAGCTGGATTAATGGGGTAAATGCATAGGTTTGCAAGGAGATGGTGGGTTGTGGCCTGGGTAAGATGCTTTATCAGAGTATCAGTGTACTTGATGAGCTGAATTGCGTCCTTCTGCACAGTAGGGATTCTTTGATTCTACACTATCCATTAGGAGGAGTTGCAGACAGTGAGGATGGATGTTACAGTTTGCAGAGGGACATAGATAAGCTGCAGAGCTGGACTGAGAGGTGGCAAATGGAGTTTAATATGGAAAAATGTGAAGTGATTCACTTTGGTAAAAATAACAGGAGTACAGAATATAGGGCTAATGGAAGGACTCTTAATAGTGTCGACAAGCAGAGAGATCTCGGTGTACATGTGCATCGCTTCCTGAAAGTTGGAATTCAGGTTGATAAGGCTGTTAAGAAGGTGTACAGTGTGTTAGCTTTTATTGATAGAGGGATTGAATTTCGGAGCCGTGAGGTCATGTTGCAACTGTACAAAACTCCGGTGCAGCTGCTTATAAGAAAGATGTCGAGGCATTGGAAATGGTGCAGAGGAGGTTTACCAGGATGTTGCCTGGTATGGTGGGAAGGTCTTGTGAGGAAAGGCTGAGGGACTTGAGGTTATTTTCATTAGAGAGAAGAAGGTTAAGAGGTGACCTAATTGAGGCATACAAGATGATCAGAGGATTAGATAGGGTGGACAGTGAGAGCCTTTTTCCTTGGATGGTGATGGCTAACACGAGGGGACGTAGCTTTAAATGAAGGGGTGGTAGTTATAGGATGGATGTGAGACGTAGGTGCTTTAATCAGAGGGTAGTAAGGGCATAGAATGCCCTGCCTGCAGCAGTTGTGGACTCGCAGTTGAATGCCCTTAAAGCAACCTCGCATTTAAGGGCATTCAAATGGTCAGTGGATAGGCATATGGATAACATTGGAATTGTTTAGGTTAGAGGGTCATTAGATTGGTTCCATTAGTCAACATCGAGGGCTGAAGGACCTGTACTGTGCTGTAATGTTCTATGTTCTATGTTCTATTACACAGCCAATTTTTGTGTGGTCTGCAAAATGAGATGCCCCTCATGTTCAAGTCCAATCATTAATATATTAAACAAACAGCAGGGATCCCAACTCCAAGACCTGCAGAACAGAACTTGGAACAGTTTTACATTCACAAGGGCAGCCAGTGATACATCTCAATATGCCCACATCTTCATGCACAGATTCAAACAAGAAGAACAAGACTTCTTCACTGCACAGGACCTTCAACTGACACTATATACTAGATACATTGATGACATTTTCTTCCTTTGGACTCATGACAAACAATTACTAAAACAATTACATGATGAAAAGATTGAATACGTGGACGTTAAGAAAGAGAATGTGTTGGAACTTTTAAATTCTATCAAGATAGATACGTCGCCAGGACCGGATTGGGATGTGCCCCAAGTTACTGTAGGAGGTGAGGGAAGAAATTGCAGAATCCCTGGCAATGATCTTTACATCATTGATGGAGACGGGAGAGGTTCCGGAGGATTGGAGGATTAAGGATGTGGTTCCTATTTTCAAGAAAGGGAATAGGGATAGCACAGGAAATTACCGACCAGTAAATCTAACCTCAGTGGTTGGTAAGTTGATAGAGAGGATTCTGAGGGACAGGATTTATGAGCATTTAGGGAAGTTTAGTATGATCAAAATAGTCAGCATGGTTTTGTCAAGGCAGCCTAGTTGAGTTCTTTGAAAATGTGACTCAACATATTGACGAAGGAAGGAACGCAACTGATCAAGGATGATCACCTCAAGAATTTCACTATATTGCAAACCCATGGATAACCTCACGATGCTCCACTTCTCCAGCCTCCACCCTAAACACGTTAAAGAAGCCATCTCCTATGGACAAGCCCTCCATATACAAAGGATCTGCTCAGATGAGGAGATCGCAACAAACATCCACAGATGCTGAAAGATGCCTTTATAAGAACAGGATATGGCACTCAACTCATCAATCGACAGTTCCGACGCACCATAGTGAAAAACCGCGCTGACCTCCTCAGAAGACAAACACGGAACAAAACAGGGTCCCCTTTGTCGTCCAGTACTTCCCCAAATGGAAAAGCTATGACATATTTGCCGAAGCCTTCAATATGTCATTGATATGACCCAAAGACAAACATTTCACCAAGGTCATCCCCACGCCCCCACTACTTGCCTTCAAATAACCACACAAACTCAAACAAATCTTTGTATGCAGCAAACTACTCAGCCTTCAGACCAGTGATTCTGCAAGACATGCCAGATCATCCTCACAGATGCCATCATCTCACATGAGAACACCATCTACCAGGGACACGGAACAAACTCTTGCAACTCAGCCAACGTTGTCTACCTGATACTCTGCAGGAAAGGATGTCCTGAGGAATGGTACATTGGGGAGACCATGCAAACACTGTCGTGAAACAGCAGTCAAGGACATTCAACTTCTGACCTTTGGGTAAGCAATTTCCAAGGCAGCCTTCACAACACATGACAACGCAGAATTGCTGAGCAGAAACTAATAGCCAAGTTCCGCAACATGAGGACGTCTCAACCGAGATCTTAGGTTCATGTCACACTATCTGTAACCTCACGACTTGCCTGGGTGTTCAATATCTCAGTAACTGTTCTGGCTGGATACAATTCACACCTCTTTAACCTGTGCTTAACCCTCTCTCCACTCACATTGTCTACACCTATAAAGATTTGATTTGCAGATGACACTAAAGTCGGTGGAGTGGTAGATAGTGAAGAGGGGTGTTATAGTTTGCAGAGGGACTTGGACAAGTTGCAGAGCTGGGCCGAGAGGTGGCAAATGGAGTTTAATGTGGAAAAGTGTGAGGTAATGCACTATGGCAGAAATAATAAATGTGTAGAGTATAGGGCAAATGGTAGGATTCTTAGTAGTCTTGATGAACAGAGGGATCTTGGTGTGTATGTGCATAGATCCCTGAAAGTAGGCAGTCAGGTCGAGAAGGTTGTTAGGAAGGCATATGGAGTCTTGGCTTTTATTGGTAGAGGGATTGAATTTCGGAGCCGCAACGTCATGTTGCAACTGTACAAAACTCTAGTGCGGCCGCACTTGGAGTATTGTGTGCAGTTCTGGTCCCCACATTATAAGAAAGATGTGGAGGCATTGGAGAGGGTACAGAGGAGGTTTACCAGGATGTTGCCTGGTATGGAGGGCAGGTCTTATGAAGAGAGGCTGAGGGATTTGAGGTTGTTTTCGTTAGAAAGGAGGAGGCTAAGAGGGGACCTTATCGAAACATATAAGATGATTAGAGGTTTAGATAGGGTGGACAGTGATAGCCTTTTTCCTAGGATGGAGAAAGCTAGCACGAGGGGACACAGCTTTAAATTAAGGGGTGATAGTTATAGGACGGATATCAGAGGCAGGTTCTTTACCCAAAGGGTGGTTCGGGAGTGGAATGCCCTGCCTGCAGCGGTTGTAGATGCGCCAAGTTTGGTGGCGTTTAAGAGGTTAGTTGATAAGTATATGGAAGAGAAGGGAATGGTTTAGTTTGGAGGGGCATTGCTTTTTATATTGGTTGGTGCAACATCGAAGGCCGAAGGGCCTGTTCTGTGCTGTAATGTTCTCTGTTCTATGTTCTATGTTCTACCTGTTATGATTCACATTCCAACCATTATCTTGTAATTGAGTTTGTGTCTATATATGTCCGGTTTGTGAAAGAAATCCTGCAATCAGCTGAAAAAGAGGCAGCGCTCTGAAAACTCGTGCTACTTCTCGGTCTTTTGGCTAAGATCAAGTATAGTATCGACATACTGCGCTTAGTTAAAGTCATTGGGTTACATTTTAGCTTCATTTGAAGCAATTTTTTAAAAGTGGCATCACGGCCTTTTGGCTAAGATGCAAATGAGATCAAACCTTGGAGGAGGAGCTATGCCTACTGCAATCAGCTTGGATCATGTTGATCAAACCAAAGACAGGAGATGAGAGCCCTGTCTTATCAGCTTGAATCGGGAATGTCTCAATTTGTTGTGACTCTGAATTGGACCTGATTGGATTGAATTGGAATAAAAACAAAAAAACAAACCTGTTGGACTTTAACCTGATGTTGTGAAACTACTAATATTTTCATGGCCTCTCTTTGATTTCCTTATTTCTTTCTGTATTTGATCTGTATTGGCCATAGACTATCTGCAGTGTTGAGTTTTTTGTGACTATCATAAGCTTTCTTTTTTTGCTTAATCTTGTCCTGTATTTTTCTAGACAACCTTTGGAGTCTAGATTTGGCAGTAACATTTGGAGGGAATGTATCTGTTTTGTATACTTATTTGTGCTTCCCTCAGACTTAAAACTGATTTATGCTTTCACAGTCTTGTCCCATCCATCTCAGCTAATAATTTCTCAGTTTTGTACAATTTGCCTTCCCCCAATTTAAAACTTCTACTTCTGATTTATCTGCGTCCTGCTCCATAATATACTAAATCTAATCAAACTGTGGTCGCCAATGTAATCGGCCACTGTCAATTCACCCATTTACCCATCTTCATTTCCCAAGATTAAATCCAGAATTGCATCGCCTCTCGTTATACCTGTCCCATATTTAAAAATTTCCTGGACACAGTACATGAATTTTTCACCCTTAATGCCCCTTGTATTTTTTTAACTCCAGTTGATATTGGGATAGTTAAAATTTCCTACTATTATTGCCCTCTCATTCCTACAGGATGGCACAGCGTTAGCACTGCTGTCTCACAGTGCATTTCTGGCCTCATGTAATTTTGTGGAGTTTGCACATTCTTCCTGTGTCTGCGTGGATTTCTTCCCATAGTCCAAAGATGTGCAGATTAGATGGATTGGCTATGCTAAATTGACTCTACTGTCATAGAACATTAGAACAATACAGCACAGAACAGGCCCTTCGGCCTTCGATGTTGCGCCGACCAATATAAAAAGCAATGACCCTCCAAACTAAACCATTCCCTTCTCTTCCATATACTTATCAACTAACCTCTTAAACGCCACCAAACTTGGCGCATCTACAACTGCTGCAGGCAGGGCATTCCACTCCCGAACCACCCTTTGGTCAGGGGATTAATAGGGTAAATATGGGAATAGGGCCTAGTGGTCAGTGCAGACTTGATGGGCCAAATGGCTTCCTTCTGCACTGTAGCATTCAATGAAATTTGCCTCATGAATCTTTTATTTTTAAAGTAGGATTTTTTTCCCTTATATATCTTTGGCAATATTGAATAGAAATCCAGGAATCCACTTCCAAATGGAAGCTAGACAGTATTGTTTAGTACATAGAAGAAGAAGTACTGCTTCAAGTGCCATGATTAATCCTTTGTTTAGATTCCATCTACAGTTCTGCATTCAGTTTTAGGCACTGAACATCAGGAAAGATATACAATATTCTTGGAAGGGATACAGCACGTACTTACCAGACACTATGACTTAAAGAGTTAAATGATGAGGATAAGTGGTAGTGATTCTGGGTGGGGAGGGAGGGTGATTCTCCCAGCCCGCTGCACTGCTTTTGTAGCACAATGGGCCAGGAGACTCTAGTGGAGCCATTTTGTGGGGTCCTTGCTGGGTGCCATGGCCTCCATGTGTCTCTGGCAGCCAAATTCCCGGTTCCATCAGCGGCACAGTGATTTTTGGCATGGAGCTGCATAATTTACTTAAATGAGAATCTAAATCCTATTTGCCTATCATTAGGAAATGAAATCTCCCTGGGCATTGCCCCCTTGGCAGTTTCCAGCCCGGCTCCCTCACACTGCCCAAGGGGCAAAGTGGCAATACGCAGTGGGCACCTTCGGCACTGCCCACCGGGCGTTGGATAGTGCCACGAGACAGGGTCCAATTAGGGCAGGGTCTCTGGGGTAATTGGTGGGAGTGGAGGTCCCATTGCCACTTTACACTGGAAACACAATCAGAGGGAGGGAGGCCAGTGATGGGCCTGGGCATTGGTGGGGGGGAGAGTCAGCCTGTCCTATCCACTATGGGGGGGTAGTGGGCGGATGGTCAGGATTGTAGGGTGATGGTCGAGGCCGCCGGTGGTGCGGCAGGTCAGTAGATCGGGGATGATGGGGCAGTTGTGCAGAGATTGAGATGGGATGGAGGTGGGAGTGTCAAGGCTGGCCCGCACATGTTCAGGCCATGGGTGGTGGGAGGTTGAGATGGAGAGGGGCGGGTGGTGGGAGGTTGAGATGGGGAGGGGCGGGTAGTGGGAGGTTGGGGTGATGGAGGTTGAGATGGAGAGGGGTGGGTGGTGGAGGTTGGGGTGGTGGGAGTTGAGATGGGGAGGGGCGGGTGGTGGGAGGTTGGGGTGGTGGAGGTTGAGATGGAGAGGGGCGGGTGGTGGGAGGTTGGGGTGGTGGGAGGTTGAGATGGGGAGGTGCGGGTGGTGGGAGGTTGGGGTGATGGAAGGTTGAGATGGGGAGGGGCGGGTGGGAGGTTGGGGTGATGGGAGATTGAGATGGGGAGGGGCGGGTGTGGGAGGTTGGGGTGGTGGGAGGGTTGAGATGGGGAGGGGCGGGTGGTGGGAGGTGGGGTGGTGGGAGGTTGAGATGGGGAGGGGCGGGTGGTGGGAGGTTGAGATGGGGTGATGGAGATGGATGGGGAGGGGGCGGGTGGTGGGAGGTTGGGGTGGTGGGAGATTGAGATGGGGAGGGGCGGTGGTGGGAGGGGGGGGGGGGTGGGGTTGGTGGGAGAGGAGGGGTGGTGGGATTGAGATGGGGAGGGGCGGGTGGTGGGAGATTGGGGTGGGGGGAGGTTGAGATGGGGAGGTTGGGGTGGTGGGAGATTGAGATGGGGGCTTTGGTGGTGGCCGAGAGCTGACGTTCTAAGGTTGTGAATGGAGCTGGGCAGAAATACGGAGGCCAGCAGACAGGGAGACTGTGCATGCGGCGCTGACAGCAGGATTTACTCCAGTTTTTAACGTGAATTCAGCACTTTTGGAGGATCATCCCATGGATTGTAATCACTTTAATTTGGAAGATTATAATTAAATTTTTAAAGAGATTTGATAGAGTGGATGCAGAGACTTGGCAGATTTCTTGTTCTTTTTCTAAGTGCTCTTTCTGGGAAGGAAATGTGCAGCATGCCGGCAGTGCAGACAGCTTTTCTCACCATCATGTCCAGTACTTAGCTGGAGGTCACAACGTCACACTGGTGAGTCCACCCAGACTGCAATGCCAGTGAAAAGATCATTCCCATCTCCAGCACTAGAAACTAAAACACAGAAACTCCCACGGACACAGCAAACCCACCCTCCTACACAGAAACACACCCCTGCAGACACAGATACACCACCCTCCTACATGAGAAATCCTACCGCACACCCCCCCACAGAAAACGCACATCCCCATGGGAAACCACACATCCCCCACAGAAACCCCACATCCCCCACGGAAACCCCACATCCCCCACGGAAACCCCACATCCCCCACGGGAACCCCACATCCCCCACGGGAAACCCCACCATCCCTCCACGAAACCCCACATCTCCACGGGAAACCCACATCCCCACGGGAAACCCCACATCCCCCACGGGAAACCCCACATCCCCCACGGGAAACCCACATCCCCCACGGGAAACCCCACATCCCCACAGGAAACCCCACATCCCCCACAGGAAACCCCACATCCCCCACAGGAAACCCACATCCCCACAGGAAACCCCACATCCCTCACGAAACCCACATCCCCACGGGAAACTCCACATCCCCACTGGAAAACCCCACATCCCCATGGAAACCCCACATCCCTCCACGAAACCCCACATCCCACGGGAAACTCCACATCCCCACTGGAAACCCCACATCCCCATCCCACGAAAACCCCACATCCCCACGGGAAACTCCACATCCCCACTGGAAACCCCACATCCCTCCACGAAACCCCACATCCCCCACGTCCCCCACGGGAAACTCCACATCCCCACTGGAAACCCCACATCCCTCCACGAAACCCCACATCCCCACGGGAAACTGGAAACCCCACATCCCTGGAAACCCCACATACGAAACCCACATCCCACGGGAAACTCCACATCCCCACTGGAAACCCCACATCCCACTGGAAACCCCACATCCCTCCACGAAACCCCACATCCCCACGGGACCCCACCCCCACATCCCCCCACATCCCTCCCCCAACCCCACATCCCCCACGGAAAACCCCACATCCCCACGGGAAACTCCCACATCCCTCCACGAAACCCCACATCCCCCACGGAAACCCCACATCCCCCACGGGAAACTCCACATCCCCACTGGAAACCCCACATCCCTCCACGAAACCCCACATCCCCCACGGAAAACCCCACATCCCACGGGGAAACCCCACATCCCTCCACGAAACCCCACATCCCCACGGAAACCCCACATCCCCCACGGAAAACCCAACATCCCCACGGGAAACTCCCTCCGGGAAACCCCACATCCCTCCACGAAACCCCACATCCCACGGGAAACCCCACATCCCACGGAAACCCCACATCCCCAAAACCCCACATCCCTCCACGAAAACCCCACATCCCTCCACGAAACCCCACATCCCCACGGGAAACCCCACATCCACGAAACCCCACATCCACGGGAAACCCCACATCCCTCCACGGGAAACCCACGGAAACCCCACATCCCCAATCCCTCCACGAAACCCCAGAAACCCACATCCCCACGGAAACACATCCACACGCGAAACCCCACATCCCCACGAACCCCACATCCCCATCCCCACGGAAACCCCACATCCCCACGGAAACTCTACACATACTCCACGGGAAACCCCCCCCCCCTTACGGGAAACCCTCTACATGGGAAACCTGACCCGCCACTCCACCTCCTCCCCAAAGGAAACTCCACCTCCTCCCCCAAAGGAAACTCTACCTCCTCCCTCAAGGAAACTCCACCTCCTCCCTCAAAGGAAACTCCACCTCCTCCCCCAAAGGAAACTCCACCTCCTCCCTCAAAGGAAACTCCACCTCCTCCCCAAAGGAAACTCCACCTCCTCCCCAGGAAACCCACCTCCTCCCCCAGGAAACCCCACCTCCTCCCCCGGGAAACCCCACTCCTCCCCCACGGGAAACCCCACCTCCTGCCCCACGGGAAACCCCACCTCCTGCCCCACGGGAAACCCCACCTCCTGCCCACGGGAAACCCCACCTCCTCCCCACGGGAAACCCCACCTCCTCCCCCACGGGAAACCCCACCTCCTCCCCACGGGAAACCCCACCTCCTCCCCCACGGGAAACCCCACCTCCTCCCCCACGGGAAACCCCACCTCCCCCCCACGGGAAACCCCACCTCCTCCCCCACGGGAAACCCCACCTCCTCCCCACGGGAAACCCCACCTCCTCCCCCCATGGGAAACCCCACCTCCTCCCCCACGGGAAACCCACCTCCTCCCCCATGGGAAACCCCACCTCCTCCCACAGGAAACCCCACCTCCTCCCCCATGGGAAACCCCACCTCCTCCCCCATGGGAAACCCCACCTCCTCCCCCAGGAAACGGGAAACCCCACCTCCTCCCCATGGAAACCTCCTCCCACGGAAACCCCACCTCCTCCCCCATGGGAAACCCCACCTCCTCCCCACAGGAAAACCTCCTCCCCCATGGGAAAACCCCACCTCCTCTCCACAGGAAACCCCACCTCCTCCCCCATGGGAAACCCCACCTCCTCCCCCATGGAAACCCCACCTCCTCCCCATGGGAAACCCCACCTCCTCCCCATGGGAAACCCCACCTCCTCCCCATGAAACCCCACCTCCTCCCCCATGGAAACCCACCTCCTCCCCCATGGGAACCCACCTCCTCCCCATGGGAAACCCCACCTCCTCCCCCATGGGAAACCCCACGGGAACCCCACCTCCTCCCCCTGGGAAACCCACCTCCTCTCCACAGGAAACCCCACCTCCTCCCCCATGGGAAACTCCACCTCCTCCCCATGGGAAATCCCACCTCCTCCCCATGGGAAACCCCATGGGAAACCCCACCTCCTCCCCATGGGAAACCCCACCTCCCCTCCACAGGCCCACAGGAAACCCCACCTCCCCCCACGGGAAACACCCTCCTCCACGGGAAACCCACCTCCTCCCCCACAGGAAACCCACTCCTCCCCCATGGGAAACCCCACCTCCTCTCCACAGGAAACCCACTCTCCCATGGGGGAAACCCCACCTCTCCCACATGGGGAACCCCAGACATGGGAAACCCCACCTCTCCCACATGGGGAACCCCACCTCCTCCCCTACGGGAAACCCCACCTCTCCCACATGGGGAACCCCAACCCCCAGACATGGGAAACCCCACCTCCTGCCCCATGGGAAACCCCACCTCCTCCCCCACAGGAAACCCCACCTCCCCCCCCACGGGAAACCCCACCTCCTCCCCCATGGGAAACTCCACCTCTCCCACATGGGGAACCCCACCTCCTCCCCCACGGGAAACCCCACCTCCTCCCCCATGGGAAACCCCACCTCTCCCACATGGGGAACCCCAACCCCCAGACATGGGAAAGGTCAACACCCTCAGACATGGAAGACCCCATCCTGACACAGGAAACCTCCCCCACTTCTCCCCAGACACCGGAAATCGCACCATCTTCCGGGAACCCCCCCTAAAACTCCTCTGCACTGAGCTCCCGAAAGGAAGCCCTCCCCAACACTGCTCTTTGGCACTGCTACTGCCAGCAACAGTAGCAGGGTATTGCCCAGGCTTGTCCCTTTATGTCCTGGGTGTTGTACTTATCTGTGTGCCCCCAGCATGGTCCCCATTGCTCCAAAGCTGTTGTTAATCTCGCCAACATGATGGAGGGAAGCACCCAATGTGGAGACGATACAGCAAAGAAGCCCACTAATGTATTTAACTGAAGTTCTCGAACTTGCTGGGTGAGGACCTTGTCACATCAATGGTGGGAAGGCCAGGACCATCATTTTGTGACATCTCACTGCCGCAATTGTCATCTTTAGGCTTCTCACAGAATTTTACACATTGGGTGCAAAATCCTGACCATTATCTTTCTAGTGCGGGAATCCACAGCAACAACTTAAAATCAAGACTGTTCAGGAGTGAATTAAGGAAGTTGTTTGTAAATTGAAAGGGGTTGTAAATGTGGAAAATTGTCCCTCAAAAGTCTGTGCATGCTGGTGGTAGTTTAAATGTTCAAATCTGAGCTTAACAGATTCTTATTGGTGATGGGTATTGAAGGATATGGATGAAAGGTGGGAAAATGGAATTGAAGTGTACTTCAGCTGTGATCTAATTGAATGGCAACATAGTCTCAAGGACTGTACAAACTGTTCTTCTTCCTGTGACCTGCAGTCTTATACAGGATCAGTTTGACCCAGGCAATGTCTGAGTTGCCTCTTCTGGTTGTTGAGAACTCACAAGAGAGGAGCAATTGCAGGTCTGGAAGGATTATGGTTAAAATGCAAGTTAAATTGGCCACATTTGGTGGATATCAGCAGTGTTGGCCATTTCCCAGCACATTGACTTCCAGACTCACACACTGAGTGCAGTACTGCAATCTAGGCAAATTAGGGGAAGCAGGATGGGATGGTGGATTAACTGGAACAAGATTGGGGTGTAGGCAGATGGAAGGACTGTAAGAGAGCAGAGAAGCAGAGGAAGAGGAGGTTAAAGAGAAAGGAAGTTAAGAAGGGAATGAAGAAGGAATGGAATACAGGGAGGAGGTATTTCATTGTGCCATTATGATGGATATAATGATAAATAAGATGGCAAAAGACTTGGCACAGTGAGCAATTACATTCTGACCCAAGGCTTAAATTATTTAAAAAAGGCTTCGTTATATGCACTTCAATAATTAAGACACCTCCTAGCAACCCTCACCCTGTGCTCCCATTGTATGTGTGTGACTCATGCTATTCTGCACAAATGGCAGAAAATTACACCAATGTTTCAGTTCATTTGAAATATCTGACTGAAAATATTGCAAGAGGAGAGCTGGCAGCCACAGTGAAATTCAGTGGGACGCTAAATAAGCAGTGAGTGGAAGTAAATAGTTTGCACCCATTGGCTATGGCCATTGTATAGTTTAACACATTTGAAAATCTCCCCTGTTCAGTCAGCAAGCTATAACTAAGATGTACAATGATTTTAATGATGAGCAGAAGAGTCAATTTTGAAGCTGCCCTTGATATATTTTGATGCTCAAAAAGGAGAAACATAGTACAGTGAGCAAGCTTTAGGGGTGGCCGCATGTCTTGGAGGATTAGAACTCTGGCCCAGCTGAGGGAGAGGCTTCTTTATTTTTCCACAAGTTACGAAACAGGACACACGTGTGGAGGCCTGAAGTCACAAAGGGTGCAGAATGAGACAAATTACGTCAAGTCTAATTTACTGCAGGATGCTTGTGTGTCAGGGCTTCCTATACCAGCTCACCAATATCTACTTGATCATTAGCAGTATTATGTGGGGTCAGTCTGGCAGACACAATGATCGAGGGCTGTTTCAAAGTGTAATTCATGCAAAATAATCCTAAAGGGAGGTACTTTCGTTTGAATTTGCTTCAACTCAGCGTGAAACTTTTGAAGAGAAATGTAATGTTGCTCTCCAGAAAGTCACTGGAGATCTTACAGCTACATATAAGTGTTTAAGTGTGGCTTCACAGCTTCATGCAATCTTCCAGTGTGGAAAGAGGCTATTCAGCCCTTTGAGCCTCTTTGCTGGTTCTCTGAACAAGTTATCTAATTAATCCTGCTCTACTCTTTACATGCTCAGCCTTGCAAAGTTTCTTAGGGTTTGACTATTTGAATGTAAAATACCTAATTTTAGAACATAGAACACTACAGCACAAACAGGCCCTTCAGCCCACAAATTGCCATATATCCATACCTACCAGGCCATTTATAACTCCCAATCCCATTAAATCCCATGTACTCATCCAGAAGTCTTTTAAAAGACCAGTGAGTTCGCCTCCACCACCACTGACAGCAGCCGATTCAATTCACTCACCACCTTCTGAGTGAAAAACTTACCTCTAACATCTCCTCTGTACTTGCCCCCGAGCACTTTAAACCTGTGTCCTCTCGTAGCAACCATTTCAGCTTGGGAAATAGCCTCTGAGAATTCACCCTATCTACACGTCTCAACATTTTATAAACCTCTATCAGATCACCTCTCAACCTTCGTTTCTCCAGGGACAAGAGTCCCAGCTCCCTCAACCTTTCTTCATTGGGCATGCCTCCCAATCCAGGCAACATCCTTGTAAATCTCCTCTGCACCCTCTCAACAGCTTCCACATCCTTCCTGTAGTGAGGCGACCAGAACTGCGCACAGTACTCCAAGTGGCATCTGACAAGGGTCTTATAAAGTTGCAGCATTATCTCCTGACTCCGATACTCAATCCCTCAAATAATGAAGACCAGCATACCATATGTCTTCTTGACCACATCCTCCACTTGCGAGGCCGATTTAAGAGTCTTATGGACCTGAACCCTCAGGTCCTTCTGCTCCTCAATGCTGCTTTTATTTACTTAATAGTTTTTCAAACTGTTGCTCTCGTCAAAATGAAGTTTATTTGTATTGGAAAATAAAATATTTCAGCCACACCCCTTATGTGGGTAATTGGATTAGATTTCAAGTAGGCTACAACTTCTTTCCAAAACTTGCACTCACACTGTTTTTTGTTACTGCTGACTAACTGACCAAATATCAAAAATACTTCAAATGTTGCAAAATACTTGAGGGTATTTTGGGGCTGTGAAAAGTACTATCATTCTTTAGCATGCCTTAAGTCTTATCTCAGAAGAACAGTGCTCATTGCATCAGTCCTAGAGTCATAACAGTACAGAAGTGATCTATTTAACCAATCAGGTTCATGCTGGGATATCAGTGTGAGATTCCAGATTCTCTCAGTAAAGGAAAAACTTACACTTAAGAGGCACTTTACATAACCTTAGAACTTCACAAAGCACATCAAAGCCAATTAAGAATGTTTAATAATCCTGAGGGATCAGTTGCTTTAAATAACTTCAGCCATTTTTTTCTATGCAGAGTCTCCATGGCAACTGCATCTTCTCAAGTCCTGATCCCAGAAATCAACCTTAATGACACGTTTGACACATTTGCATTGGACTTCTCGCGGGAAAAGAAGATGCTTGAGAGCCTGGATTACCTCACAGGTAGCGGTTGTTTCCTTGGAGGGAAGAAGATTGAGGGCAGATCTGATAGAATGTACAAGTTTAAAGTTTATTTATTAGTGTCACAAGTGGGCTTACATTCACATTGCAATGAAGTTACTGTGAAAATCCCCTAAGTGCTACACTCTGGCACCTGATTGGGAACAGTGAGGGAGAATTTAGCACAGCCAGTGCATGTAACCAGCATGTCTTTTGGACTGTGGGAAGAAACTGGAACATCCAGAGGAAACCCACGCAGACATGGGGAGCATTAGCAGACACCGCACAGCCAGTAACCCAAGCTGGGAATTGAACCTGGATCCTTGGAGCTGTGAGGCAGGAGGCTAACTATTGTGCCACCTTGCTGCCCAAGAGAGGTGGAGACACATTTTCTATCCTGACAGAGAATCTCAGCATCCAGATGTGAATTTAGCAATACTCCCAATTTTCAACCATTAAACAGTGGCAGAAAGTGGGGGGCTGTGCTTCTTTTGAATTTCCAACCATCTCCAAGGTGGAGGGTCTCAAAGCAGAGTGGAAAATGGGCAAAAGATGATTCTCAATCTCCATCTTTACTGAAACCTTCTCTCATTCAGGTTTTTTCAATTTATCTGTACATAGTTATCTATGGGCTATCTCATTCACTCCAAAGCTAATATTATATCTAATGGTAATACTCATTTGTTGCTGCTTTCTAACTATTAATTGATCTCCCATAGGAACATTAAGGACAGGAGGAGGCTATTCAGATCCTTGAGGCTGTTCAAATTGTCAATTAGTTCACAACTAATTTGTGCCACGTCTCCATATACCTGCTTTTATCTGTATTCTTTAACAGTCTTACCTAATAAAAATCCATCGATTGCTGTCTTGATCTCCAGGGCCCACTGACTGGCATATGAGTAGAACATAGAACATTACAGCGCAGAACAGGCCCTTCGGCCTTCGATGTTGCGCCAACCAATTAGGAAAAAGCAATGACCCTCTAACCTAAACCATTCCCTTTTCGTCCATAAACTTATCTACTAACCTCTTAAACGCCACCAAACTTGGCGCATCTACAACTGCAACAGGCAGGGCATTTCATACCCTTACCACCCTCTGGGTAAAGAACCTACCTCTGACATCCATCCTATAACCACCACCCCTTAATTTAAAGCTCGTGCTAGCTTTCTCCATCCTAGGAAAAAGGCTATCACTGTCCACCCTATCTAAACCTCCAATCATCTTATATGTTTCAATAAGGTCTCCTCTTAGCTGCCTTCTTTCTAACAAAAACAACCTCAAATCCCTCAGCCTGTCTTCATAAGACCTGCCTTCCATACCAGGCAGAGTAGTTGTGATCCCAAGAAAGGTTGTATGAAGGTTGAAGCAAGATTAGAGGATGTGTGCCATACAATCAGGACATTCAATCTCCTTTCATTGCTAATACCCTGATATCAATTACAGTTTAATAGCAAAATCTGCAGCAATTTGGAAAAGAGAGATTTAGCAGTTGGAACATAGCAGTTTCCATAAAAAAAGAGATGCTGGGTATAGCTGCAACATAACTGCTTTGCATAAACTGTTTTGATTCTAAATGTGGACATACAAATTTGTATTGGCAACATGTTAATACAAAAAGGGTGATGGAACTTCATTTTTAATCTATTCCTGAGATATGGGTTTCAATGGCAACACTTTTTAAAAATTCATTTGTGGGACGTGCTGGCTAACAAGCATTTATTGCTAATCCCTTGTTGCCCTTGTCCAGAGGGCAATTGAGAATCAACCAAATTCCTGTGTCTCTGGAGCCACATATAGACCAGATCAGGTAAGCATGGCAGATTTCCCTCCCTAAAGAACATTAGTGAGCAAGATGGGTTTTTCCAACCATTGACAATGGCTGACAGACATCAATAGATATTTATTTCCAAATATGTTTTATTGAATTCACATTTGACCAACTGCCATGTGGGGATTTGAACCTATGTCCCCAGAACATTAGCTCAGTCTCTGGATTAATAGTCTAGTGATAATACCCACTAGGCTGTTGACTCCCCTGCATTGACCATTCCCATTTGCCTGTAGCAAGTTGGGCTGGAACTACCTTCTTGAACCATTTCAGTCACATGGGCAAGTTATACTACACTGCTGTTAAATGTGGAGTTCCACAGGACCAATGAAAGAAAAGCAGTTCTTTGCCCACTTTTGGGATGCTGTGTCACTTAAAGCAGATGTTGAAGGTTGACAGTGCTCTTGTGCACCACCACCATTGTCTCTCTAGATATTGTGGCCTTTGTACACTGATAGTAGAAGGCATCAATGTCTACCTCTGCAACCATATCAGGGTTAACATATGACTAGATGCAGTGAAACATTACGTTCTAAAAATAGAGCTTGTGATGTATCATCAGCTCTTTGCATAATGTCAGAAATTAAATTTGACCTGAATTTCAATGAGGTTTATTTCAGCATAAAGAGGACAATGTGGGGGTAAGAGAATTGTTAAATGCTTACTTCAGTTTTTGTGTTTGCCTTCCCAGCGCCAAATCCACCAGCTATCCGTGAGGAACTGTGCACCGCCTCTCACGACACAATCACCGTGCACTGGACTTCCGATGATGAATTCAGCGTGGTATCGTATGAACTTCAGTACACAATTTTCACCGGAATGGCCAACGTAGTTAGTGAGTTTTACAGTTGTTATTTATGTTGTCGTTTAACATTTCAGAGATCAGGAAATGTGCTCTGCTGTTCCAAATTAAATACCATCTCACAGACATACAACCTTTCTTGGCACAAAAAGCAAGTATGCTCACATGATCCTGGATTTCTAGTTTTTTAACACCTGTTATGAACTATTCCTTTGAATGTTGGATTAAATCTCTGAGGTTTCCCTGGTCTGGAACTTACAGCATCTTTCTGGAGAGAGAGGGAAAGATAGAGAACACTGCCTTCTTCCACAAGTTTCTAGCAACAACTGAAAAATGAAACTAAAAATTGGACTTTTCTGTCGAAAAAAGACTGTTCCCAGGCACATCACCTAATCTGTCAATCATCCCCAAATCAAGCTTCACTCAGCAGTCTCCAAAGGACTATAAATTTCTTTTAGTTTATTTTATTAGTGTCAATGAAGTTCCTGTGAATATCCCCTAGTCACCACACTCTGACTCCTGTTGAAGTATACTGAGAGAGAATTTAGCCAATATGTCTTTTGGACTGTGGGAGGAAGCCGGAGCACCCAGAAGAGATCCACGCAGACACAGGGAGAATCTGCAAACTGCAGACAGACAGTGACCCAAAGCGAGAAATGAACCCGGGTCACTGGCGCTGTGAGGCAGCAGTGTTACCACTGTGTTACTGTGCTGTCCTACTTAGAACACTGTATTAGTCTAGATTAAAATCCACTTGATATCAATTATACTGCCTCAGCAGCAATAAAGAACACAGGTCACAGACAGCACAATTCTGCAAAGGAATTTGACTAAAATACATTTCTTAAAGGCACACTATCGTCACAGTGGGCCTCAACAGCATTTGCAAAGCATGTAACTGGTCTTTTGATGTATTTTTCACTGCTCTCATTCAAAGATTTCTAGGATCTACAAATCGGTGGACCACAATTGCAATGCTCCTATTTAACATTTCCTGAGCTAAGTAACATTTATTATTGTAGGACAGCAGATTGTTGTTCATGAACAATTGTTGTTGCTCCTCAGGTGACACTGTGCTTGTGTTCTGTTGCAGGTTTGTGTAGCTCTGCTGACAGCTGGATGATTGTCCCTAACATCAAGCAGAATCACTACACGGTGCACGGGCTGCAGAGCGGCACCAAGTACATCTTTGTTGTCAAGGCCATCAACCAAGCTGGCAGCCACAACAGTGAACCTTCCAAGCTAAAGACAAACAGTGAGCTTTTTTTTTAGTGTTTAAATTGCCAAGTTTGATGTGATTAGGATAAAACAGCTTTAACTACATCCCTCTGCATTCAGTGTGAACTTGCTGATTCAGTGACCTTTTTTAGTCTGTACTCTTGAAACAATCTTCTGTTTTCCGGAACTTTAAACTTTGTCCCTTCAATCAGATGTGGTTCTTTCCGCACTGCATTCTGAAGCTCTCCTTCTGTATAGAAGCCAACCCAATAGAACCCTCTGTGAGTCTCTTTGTCATATGAAAAAAGACACAGTGGTTAGCACTGCTGCTTCACAGCACCAAGGACCTGGGTTCGATTCCCAGCTTGGGTCACTGTCCCAAGCTGAATGTGTGGAATCTGCACATTCTTCCCGCCATATGCATGGGGTTTCCTCCAGGTGCTCCAGTTTCCTCCCAGAGACCAAAGATGTGCAAGTTAGATGGATTGGCCATGCTAAATTGACCCTAGTGTCAGGGGAATTAGCGTGTAAATATGTGGGGTTATACAGCCTAAGTTGGGTTATGGTTGATGAAGACTCAATGGGCCAAATGGCCTCCTTCTGCATTGTAGGGATTCTATTTTTCTGACGTCCAAACTGTCAAAAATATTCTTGATTTTGCTAGCCAGGGTCCAGGGTTCACAAAAATCTCCACGCTTACATGTCTCAGTGTTGGAGAGGTCAGAATGTTTGTTGTTAACACCAGCAAATCAGAATTCCGTTAACTTATACGTTAACTTAGCCCCTTTTCCCTTTAATCGGGATTTAACTCACAACAACAGCCACTTGCATTTATATAGCACCTTTAATATGGTAAAACATCCCAAAAAGCTTTCACAGGGACAGCATTGAACAAAAAATTACCTCACAAAACATAGGCCAGAATTTTATGCTCCCCCACATTGGGATTTTAGATCTGGTGGGAGTGCAGGAGTGAAATTGAAGGAGCGGGATTTCCTCTGGGATCTCTCCCACCTCTACCACACAGCAATTTTACATTGGACTGGGCAAGGCCTCAGATAGGAAGCCCTTAAGGGCGAATTACTGGCCAATTTTTAGGTTGAGATTGTAACTTCACAGGGGAAGACCAAAAATCAACAGTTCGATCCCCAGCAGGAAGGGGTGCTGGGGAGGAGTGGGGGCATCTGCAATTGGACACTTCACCCCCCCACTAAGTCATCTTCTGGGCCCTGGACATCCTTCCTCCTCTAACCCCTTCCCCAGCCTCTCCCTCAAGACCTCAATTGCCCTCTTCATGTCACCCATGTAGGCCTTCCCCATTCTCCCTGCCCTGGCACCCCTTGAACATATCTGGGCCTCCGGTTACAGAGCTTAATCTTGAGTATTCTCCTGCATTTTTCTTTCTGTCTGCTGTAGATTGACCAGCAGTTCTCTAAGGCAGGACTTCCTTCTGAGTGAAGGTCAGAGCTCACTCTTTTGAATGAGAAATGGTTGCGAAGAGTTTTTGGGGAAGGTATGAAGTGAGACTCTACCATCCAAAACATTCAGGCCATAAGATCAATGGCCAACAGCTTGGCCATGGACGTAGCTTTTATTGAAGGTTTTCAAGAAGGAATGCAATATAGGAAGGCAAACAGTCTTAGGGAGGAATTCCAGAGTTTCAGACTTTGGCAGCTGAAATCCCAACCACAATGGTGGAATGATTAAAATCAGGGATGCCACAGAGACTAGAATCAGGAAGAGGTGATTTTTCAAAAGGCTTGTAATGATAAGGGGATTACAGAGCTGAGGGAAGCTTCCAGAATAGTAGTCACACCAGCCTTCAGCTTGGCCATTGTTCTGACAGCGTGACATTTATTCTTCCATAAAAAGCTTGGCTTAATATTGTTCGACTGCTGTTTATGAAAAGACATTCAAAGAGAATTGAGCATCTGAGGAGCACTGGAAGAAGGGTTTGAACCAGGGTTAAGTTTCAAATAGATTGGGGTTGATTTTAGTGAGACATGGGGGGAGGGGCAAGAAACTCACTTGGCAGTGAAGCATTACAGCCCAAGAGTGTTTTTTAGCTCCCACATCTCCTACTGGACAGTCAATCTCCTGCAAAACCTGACAGGATTCAGCACCAAGAATGGGAGAGAATTCTTGGGCAGTAAGATGCTGAATCCCCACTCCATCTCCTCCTGGCCCACAAAGCCACCTTGGAAAAGAAACGAGTAAAATTTAAACTTTACCTGGCTCTGTTCTAGCCCTAGATTCATCACTTAGCAGATATTTACAAACAGGAAACTACCACTGCTCATCAATTCAACCTTCAGGTTATCATCAAGACCCAGTCTAGCAGGATCTCATTGGCTTTGCCTCTTTACCCTGCCTTCGACTTAGCAACCCAAATATTGTGCGAGTCAAGCCGGTCTAGAGTAAGGTTGATGCAAATAGGAGCAAAACTAAGTTTAAGTTTACTTATAGTGTCACAAGGAGGCAAGTTACGGTAAAAATCCTTTAGTCATTACATTCCAGCACCCATTCAGGTACATTGAGGGAGAATTTAGCGTGGCAAATGCACCTAACCAGCATGTCTTTCAGACTGTGGGAAGAAATCGGAATACCTGGAGGAAATCCACGCAGACACGGGGAGAATGTGCAGACTTTGCACGAACATTGACTGAAGCCGAGAATCGAATCCAAGTCCCTAGTGCTGTGAGGCAACAGTGTTAACCACTGTGCCATAGTGCCATCCAATGGGCCATTCAGCCCCTCAAGTCTTCCCTACCATTCTATTCAATCATGCCCAATGTTCTTCTCTTCATTTATTCAGCACAAAAATCGGTCAATGTCTGAGTTGAATATTTCAATTAAGTGTCACCATCCATGTAGAGCTCCAGACTTCCACGACACTTTGTGTGGGCGGGGAAAAAAAAGCTCCAATGTTTCATTTCCATGGCCTGGTTCTAATTTGAAGGTTGTCCTTCCTTGTTCTGGATTCCCATTCCAGAAAAAATAGCTGTGAAGCAGAATTCACACGTGATGTAAAACATATGAGGGAGCATCAGTGTTTCAGGCTGTACTTCCTCACTGACATGTGGGTCCTATGGGCATGAGAAGGAAGCAAAACAGATGTCCCGATGAACTTTTAGATGACATCTGCCCTTTGACTTCTTTGCCTCATTCGATTGGAGGAAAGCCAGTCATGAGAATCAAACTAAGGGAGCTAAAATGAAGAAAAATGTTGACAGATAATGAGGCTAAACAACTGTGGCAATAGTTGAAGGAGAGATCAATAAAGTTCAGAAAAAATATGTCCCAGAATAGCCAAGAATGAAATACCGTGGATAGAGATGAGAATAGAAATTGAACTTAAAGAAAAGGAGTATGTAAAAATAGATGACAGTAAGAAATGTGATAAATGAGGGAAGAAAGTTAAAAAAAATGAAATGAAATATGAAATGAAAATATCAAGAATAGTTTGAAGAAATGGTAAAGTATCCTGGTACATAAGTAAGAAAAGGTGAATTAACAAAAGGAGGATTATGGGAGGGGCAGAATCACTAAGATTACTTCACAACTAGAATGAAAAGGTTGCTGAGTAGATTCTTTGGGTCAGCTACTTGAAAGGAATAAAATTGAACCCTTTTTCTTAGTTTCTAAGAGGGCAACTGGAGGAAACAGCCAACAGTAGCTGAGGACAAAAGAACTCTCACATCAGTTAAGATAGAGAGAAATGATATAACAGCAAACTGTCAACTTAAAAGAGGACCAGGTCCAGATGGATTGCACCCATGAGTGATCATAGAGACTCGGGAAGAGTTAGAAGGGAGGTAGTATCCATATAGAAATATTCAACTGCAAAATCAGCAGTGCCAGGAGATTGGTGGCCAGCAAATGTAATCTCCAAAAAAGAGATTTTTTTGAAGTTTATTTACTAGTCATAACATTAACTCTACAATGAAGTTACTGTGAAAATTTCCTTGTTGCCACACTCCAGCACCTGTTTGAGTACAATGAGGGAGAATTTAACATGGCCAATGTACCTAACCAGTACGTGTTTCAGACTGTGGGAGGAAACTGGAGCACCCAGAGAGAACTCTCATAGACATGGGGAGAACATGCAGACCTCGCAGACTAGACAGTTATCAAAGCCGGGAATTAAACCCGAGTCCCTAGTATTGTGAAGCAGCAATGCTAATCACTGTGCCATCCCCACAATAGAACATAGCCAGAGAACTACCCATTAGTTAGCATCTTAATGTCAGGAGAAGGGAAGATACTAGAATGCTTGTTAGAAGGTGAGGAAGCGATATATCATGAAAATGAGGAAATAATGAAAATAATCATCTTGGATTTCTGAAAGAAAAGTCCTTTTAGAATCGTAGAATCCCTACATGCAGAAGGGGGCTATTCAGCCCACCAAATCTACATTGACCCCCATCTCCATCCTAACTCCATAACCCCACACATTTACCATGACTAATCCATCAAACCTACACATCTTGGGACATTAATGGGCATTTTTTTATTTTAAATTTTAACTGCACTTTTTAAAGAGGTACAAGGGAGCATAAACTAGGTAAACCAGTTAAAGGGTATGATATACAGGAACTTTGCAAAAACCCTGAATGAGGTCCACATCAGATTATCATTTCAAAGATCAGAACATGTGGATGGAAGGGTCAGGAAGGAGGAAAACTGAATACAGAACTGAAAACCAAAGGTGAAAGTTAAAGGAAGTTTCTCGGCTAACAGAAAAGTGGAAGCAGAAGACTACTGTTCACCAATCTGCATAAATGATTTGAACTCAGCTTTTTGGCTAAGATTTAACCCAAGATGGGGTATAATGTTTTACCTTGTCAATGTGGATCTTGTTTGTCTCTCTCTAGGGTGACACAGTGGTTAGCACTGCTGCCTCACTGTGCAAGGGACCTGGATTTGATTTCTGGCAGAGTCTGCACACAAATGTTTTCCCTGTGTCAGCGTAGGATTCCTCCGGCTGCTCCGGTTTCCTCCCACAGTCTAAAAGACATACTGGTTATGTGCATTGGCCATGTTAAACTTTCCGTCAGTGTACCTGAACAGTTGCCGGAGTGTGGTGATGAGGGATTTTCACAATAACTTCATTGCAATGTAAACTTGTGCGCACTAATAAATAAAATTCAACTCAAGAAGGTGTCAAAATTTGCAGAGGATATCAAAGTGGAGGTCTGACTAATAATGAAGAGAACTGTGCTAAAATACAGGAAGATAAAGAGGCTTGTAGAATTGGGCCAGAATAGCTAATAACATTCAATTCAGGAGGAGAAGCCAACTCCACTCATTGAAAAGTGGAATGTACTAAATGGCATACATGAGATCTGGGGAAACAAAAGAATTAATCATTGAATGTAGCAATGCTAATTGATAAGGCCATGAAGGATGGAATTCATTTTTAGAAGGGAGATGATGTTCAATTCACATCAAGATGAGATTGACTGATGTTCTGGTGCAGAAAATATTTACACAGTTGTTATCAGAATTGAATTGAATATGCTTGGGCTGTTTTCTCTGGAAAAGAGAAGACTAAAAGGAGACCTGATCAGTGTCTTCAGAGAAGGATTCAATAAGGAGGATGTGGAGAAGCTGTTTCCCCTTAGAGCTGAGTCTAAAATCATGGAGCATAAATATGATGGCCACTAACAAATAGAATAAAGGATTTAGGAAAAAATTATTTGCAGAGTGTTTACAAAACAAGGAATGTTTACTAATACGCCCTTAGGAATGTTTACTAACATGACCTTTCACGACCTTAGGCTATCCTAAATAGTAATCACAGAATCCCTACAGTGCAGAAGAAGGTCATTCAGGCTATCAAATCTTCACTGACCGCAATCCCACCCAGGCCTTATCCCCATAACCCCATGTATTTACTTTAGCTAACCCTGACATTAAGGGTTAATTTGGCATTGTCAATCAACCTAAACTGCAATCAATCTAACCCAAACATGTGCGGGTTAGATAGATTAGCCATGCTAAGTTGCTCCTTAATGTCAGGGGGACTAGCTAGCATAAATGCATGGGATTATGGGGATAGGTGCAGATTAATGGGCTCCTTCTGCACTATAGGTTGCTATGATTCTATAATCGGCATATCTTTCGAACTGTGGGAGGGTAACGGAACACTCAGAGGAAACCCACACAGACACAGGGAGAATGTGCAAATTCAGACAATGACCCACGCTGAGAATCGAACTCAGGTCCCTGGCACTGTGAGACAGCACTGCCATCGACTGTGCCACCCTGCCACCCAAGTATTTATGAATTATTTAAATATAATGTGGGAAGAAGGCAGCCATTTTATGAACAGGATCTAACAACAATGAGACAAGTAAATTGGAACAGGAGGAAGCTGCTGAGGATTATAAACACCAGCATCGCCCAGCTGGGCTGGATGGCCTGGTTCTGTGGTGCAGTTATTATGAACCAGACTTACAAAGGATTTGCAGGTTGTTACCTGGTGTAGGTGGGATTTGAAAGATACAGCCCCAGAAGTCCTCATCAGATCACAACACCTCCAAGACAGTTAGCCATTTTCGAAGGGCTGGAAGTGGAGAGGGAACAGGAAACCTGCTCACAACCAATCAACGGCTCCTCAAGTTCCTGAGGGAACTTGTTAAGGGATCTGTTTCCAAGCAGAATTTAATTTTTAAACTTCATTTCAAGTCGACCCAAACAATTTGGTACATGTGGATTTGCCAAAGGATCATAGAACATAGAACATTACAGCACAGAACAGGCCCTTCAGCCTTCGATGTTGCGCCAACCAATATAAAAAGCAATGCCCCTCCAAACTAAACCATTCCCTTCTCTTCCATATACTTATCAACTAACCTCTTAAACGCCACCAAACTTGGCGCATCTACAACTGCTGCAGGCAGGGCATTCCACTCCCGAACCACCCTTTGGGTAAAGAACCTACCTCTGCTATCCGTCCTATAACTATCACCCCTTAATTTAAAGCTGTGTCCCCTCGTGCTAGCTTTCTCCATCCTAGGAAAAAGGCTATCACTGTCCACCCTATCTAAACCTCTAATCATCTTATATGTTTTGATTAGGTCCCCTCTTAGCCGCCTCCTTTCTAACGAAAACAACCTCAAATCCCTCAGCCTCTCTTTTGTAAGACCTGCCCTCCATACCAGGCAACATCCTGGTAAACCTCCTCTGTACCCTCTCCAATGCCTCCACATCTTTCTTATAATGTGGGGACCAGAACTGCACACAATACTCCAAGTGCGGCCGCACTAGAGTTTTGTACAGTTGCAACATGACGTTGCGGCTCCGAAATTCCATCCCCCTACCAATAACAGCTAAGACTCCATATGCCTTCTTAACAACCTTCTCGACTTGACTGCCTACTTTCAGGGATCTATGCACATACACACCAAGATCCCTCTGTTCATCAAGACTATTAAGAATCCTACCATTAGCCCTATACTCTATACATTTATTATTTCTGCCATAGTGCATTACCTCACACTTTTCCACATAAAACTCCATTTGCCACCTCACGGCCCAGCTCTGCAACTTGTTGCAACTGGGATCAGTTGAAGTTTATCTGTCCTTTGTCTTTTTACCCGTTCTTTCCCAACCTAGTTTTGCCAGTGCAAGTACCGAGCCTTCATATTTCTCTTTCTGGCCCCTTCCAGCCCACTCAATGCTGCTGATCTACTGAGGACTTGCCTATCCACTTTGACAAGCAAGTGACAGACCCCAACATGGCTGCTAACTGCCTATGCCATTGGCATCAAGCACACAGCTTTTCCTTGTTGCCTCTAATTAGATGCTCACTCACCTCTGGCCAATTAGAGTATTCAAATTTGAAGATACGTTACAAGAGCCACTTTGCATCAGAGTCTTTGTTCTTCCTTTTTGAGTTTTGAGAATACAAAAGCCATTACTGCTAATGAAGTATTCTTTGGGAAAATGGCAACAGTGTAAATACCCTCTGATTCCAGGAAGAAAGAGCTTGTGAGAACAGTGGGCAAGAGAGGGATGATGGCAAATCTATTGGAGTTATTCATGGAAGAATGTGAAAAAAACAGATGGAGATGAAGGCTGGGACCATTTTAGGGATGTTAATCATAAGCACTTGATGTTGACAGGGATGTTAAGTCTGCTTTCTGGGAGTTGTGTCTGATGTCTCTGATCTTGTCTGGTTTGGTGAGATGATTAGATTTCTTGTGGCACTAAAAACCTGTATTGGTTGGAGGCTTATGATGGAGCATTAACCGTTTGAATTAGATTAATTGTCATACTAGAATAGCAAAGAGAAGGGCTTCAGATGAAGGTGGTGAATGTGGATTGTTTAACATTTCTAACTGCTGATATATAGGAAAATTATTGAAAAGCCAAACTGTATCTAAAGGGTAACACCTAGATTGGTCACCTGGAAACAGCATTGACGCTAAGTATTTGGATAGTCGCACTGCTGCCTCACAATGCCAGGGACCTGGGTTCAGTTCCAGCCTCAGGTGACTATCTGTTTGGAGTTTGCACATCCTTCCCATCTCTGCGTGGACTTCCTCTAGGTGCTCCCACACTCCAAAGATGTGCAGGTTAGATGGATTGGCTGTGCTGAATTGCCCTTTAGTCTCCTAAGATGTGTAGGTTGAATAGAAACACAAAAACTAGAAGCAGCAGAAGGCCATTGAACCCTTTGGTCCTGCTCTACCATTCATTTTGATCATGGCTGATTCAATATTCAATATTCTGATCCAGCCTCCCCCCATCCTGCCCCATTTCCCTTGATTCCTTTAGCCCAAAGAGCTATACCTAATTCCTTTTTGAAATCAGACAACGTTTTGGGCTTAACTACATTCTGTGCTAGTGAATTCCACATATTCACCACCCTCTGGGTGGAAAAGTTCTCCTCACTTCAGTTTTATAAGGTTTACCTTATAGATGATATACATTCTAGATGGTTTAGCCATGGTAAAAGTGTGAGATTACGTGGATAGGGCGGGGGAGAGAGGCTGGGTAAGATACTCTGCAGGAGAGTCAGTGTAGACTCAATGAGGGAAATAGCCACCTCCTGGATTATAGCAATTATATGGATTATCATCTACTCCAATCATTCATTATTTTTTCAATTTTTATTCTAATCGAAGCTGCACTTGAGAATTTTACTTTTCTTGTTCACAGATCTTATGTTACAAGAGTGCCAAATGGCAACATAGACTCAACATCAAACTGGCTTAGTTTTTACAATGAAGTGTTCCTATTTAATTTTTTACAACCTTTTCTTTCCATGCTAACTTAGGCAGTGAAATCACGATATTTAAAGTAAATGGGTCGATGTCTTGGCAGTCATGGCTCTTGACTTTGGACGTGTAGTCTGATCATTGCGGTTTTATTTTAGCTAGAGAACCTGAGGCCGTAATCCAGGCAAACACTCTGGTGCTGTATTGAGGGTCTTCTGGATGAATCATTCAACTGAGGCCCAGCCTCTCCTCTGAGGTGGGATCCCATATCCCTATTTCAAAGGAAAATTGGGGAAATCTCCTTTGCCAATATTCATGCTCCCAACCACCTGAAAGAAACACAGATTATTG
Source organism: Sphyrna mokarran (assembly GCA_024679065.1). Taxonomy (NCBI): domain Eukaryota; kingdom Metazoa; phylum Chordata; class Chondrichthyes; order Carcharhiniformes; family Carcharhinidae; genus Sphyrna; species Sphyrna mokarran. The sequence continues at coordinate 66,080,339 of JAGIQG010000013.1, forward strand.
AGCCATTTTCTTGCTGTTGTTTGTGGGAGCTTGCTGTGCAGAAATTGTTGCCTACATTGCAAACAGGAATTGGCTATAAAGTGCTTTGGCTTGGTCTCAGGTAGAGACAAGTGCTATGTAAATGCAAGTTCTTTGTTTTTGTCTAGATTAAAATAGAGAGGAATTTTAAATCATTTTTGCAAGTATTAGAATGGCATGGTGCAATTTGAGTCCAATATGAAGAAATTGTTTCCATTGATGGGGAGAGATGGTCACGAAATAACATAGATTTAAGATATTTGTCAAAAAGACAATGGGGAAATTTGCACAGTTACAATGTGGAATACTGTGCCCAAAAAGAGTGATAAATTCGAAGTAATTTCCAAAAAATGAATTGGATAAATACTTGAAAAGGAGAAAGAGAAGGAATGGAACTAATTGTAGTGTTTTCTCAAATGCACAACATTGTAACAGGGGTTGAATGGCCATCTTCTGTGCTGTAAAATGACAGTCTACGATTGTTACACGTACATTCTATGTTCTTAATAACATGAAAAAGGCTGCATTTTATATCATATAAGCATCACAACTACCATCTCCAGTCAAAGTATATTTTCTGTTCCGACTATCTTGTGTATTTGAGATAAATAGAGTAGGATTTTATGGCTTCGCTCGAGTGAGACCAGAAAATCCCGCCCAAGGATAATGGACATTTCCATTGTCCATTCCTTGTCTGCTCCGATTGCATGGCAATACAATTCCAGCATTAGTTTGGATATTTCTATTTAGGTTGACATTCAGGGTTCCGGAATGTGTTGGGTTGGCTAGGCCTATATTCATTGGAGTTTAGAACAGTGAAAGGGGATCTCACTGAAACATATCAAGTTCTGACAGGGAATGCAGGGACGATGCTTTTCCAGGGGGCTGGAAGAGGGAAGGTCTCGGGACACAGAATAAGCCAGTGTGTGATGAAGAGAAATTTCTTCATTCAGAGGACAGTGAAGCTATGGAAATTAGTACTGTAGAAGGCTGTGGAGGCCAAATCACTGAATGTGTTTAAGACCATAAGAACTTGGAGCAGGAATAGGCCATCTGGTCCCTCGAGTCTGGTCTACCATTCAGAAAGATCATGGCTGATCTTCTCATGGACTCAGCTTCACTTATCTGCTCACTCACCATAACCCTTGATTCCTTTACTGTTTAAAAATTTATCTATCCTTGTCTTAAAAATATTCAATGAGGTAGCCTCAGAGGCTTCACTGGACATGGAATTTCACAGATTCACAATCCTTTGTGTGAAGAAGTTCCTCCTCAACTCAGTTCTAAATCTGCTTCCTCTTATTTTGAAGCCATGCCCCCTAGTTCTAGTTTCACCTGCCAGTGGAAATAACTTCCCTGCTTCTATTTTATCTATTTCCTTCATAATTTTATACGTTTCTATCATTTTCTGAATTCCAATGCATTTGGTATTTCCCCCACCATCTCTTTTAGTATCCTGGGATACATTCTATCAGGGCCAGGAGACTTGTCTACCTTTAGCCCCAACAGTTTGCCCTACACTACTTCTCATGATAATGATAGTTTCTAGGAGCTCACGTGTCATAGTCTTCCTGTCAGTTTTTGGCATGTTATTTGTGTTTTCCACTGAGAAGGAAATACAAAAGAGCTAAAAAGAGCCAGGAGGGGACATGAGCAGTCATTGGCAGATAGGATCGAGGAAGACCTTAAAGCTTTCCATAGGTATGTCAGGAATAAAACAATGACTACGGTAGGGTTAGGTCAGTCAAGCACAGTAGTAGGAAGTTGGACGTGGAGCCCAAGGAGATAGGAGAGGTACTAAATGAATATTTTTCGTCAGTATTCACACAGAAAAAAGGCAAAGTTATCAAGGAGAATACTGAGATACAGGTTCATAAGGAGGAGGTGTTAGCAATTCTGGAAAGTATGAAATAGATTAGTCCCCTGGATTGGATGGGATTTATCATAGGATCTCTGGGAGGCTAGTGAAGAGATTGCAGAGCCTTTAACTTTGATCTTTAGGTTGTCTTGCATAGTAATAGTGCCAGAAGACTGGAAGATAGCAAATGTTGTCCCCTTGTTCAAGAAGGGGAGTAGAGACAACCCTGGTAATTATAGACCAGTGAGCCTTACTTTTGTTGGGGGCAAAGTTTTGGAAAGGATTATAAGACATAAGATTAATAATCAACTAGAAAGGAATAATTTGATTAAGGATAGTCAGCACTGTTTTGTGAAGAGTAGGTCATGCCTCACATCTTTGAGAAGATGACCATAGAGATGGATGGGGGTAAAGCAGTTGATGTAGTGTACTTGAATTTCAGTAAACCGTTTAATAAGGTTCCCCATGGTAACTATTGCAGAAGCTACAGAGGCATGGGATTGAGGGTGATTTAGCGGTTTGAATCAAAAATTGGCTAGCTGCAAGAAGACAGAGGGTGGTGATTGATGGGAAATGTTCACCCTGGAGTTCAGTTACTAGTAGTGTACCGCAAGGATCTGTTTTGGGGCCACAGCTGTCATCATTTTTATAAATGAGCTGGATGAAGGCGTAGAAAGATGGGTTAGTAAATTTGCGGATGACACTAAAGTCAGTGGAGTTGTGCAGTGCAGAAGGATGTTGCAGGTTACAGAGAGACATAGATAAACTGCAGAGCTGGGCTGAGAGGTGGCAAATGAAGTTTAATGCGGAAAAGTATGAAATGATTCACTTTGGAAGGAGTAACAGGAATACAGAGTATCTTAATGGTAAGATACTTGGTAGTGTGGTTGAGCAGAGAGATCTCAGTGTCCATGTGCATAGATCCCTGAAAGTTGGCACCCAGGTTGATAGGGTTGTTAAGAAGATATGTGGTGTGTTAACTTTTATTGGTAGAGGGATTGATGGAGGCAGAGGCATCAGGGAGCAGCTGGGGTTGTGGCAGGATGGGCTTATAGAAAAAGGGGGACAAGCACATAGAAGGAGCTAAACACTAGGTTGAGAATCTGCAACATTGGTGCATGGGAAGGCTGGCCAATATAGATACAGATGATGGAGAAACAGGACTTGGTATGAGTTAGGATATGGGCAGCAAGGCTTTGAATAAGCTGAGATTTAGGCAAGTTGCAAAAGCATGGAAAAATGTTTCAGCAGTAGATGGGCTCAGATGGCAAAGTGTGGAGATATTGCCAATGGAGAGGATATGATAGCTCAGCTCAGGTTGGCATGAGTCAGCGAGCAGTTAGAGAAATGGAATTGGTGTCAAGGGAGTACTATGTGGCAGAATTTAAACATAATGAGCAGAATCCTCTCATTTTCAGGCCAAGTGCAATGGGAGGGTAATTCAGGAAGCCGTGTCCTGCCAACCAGAATGGCGAGATTCAACAACAGATTCTGCACTTGGAAGATCATTAGTTATGCACAGGCGGGGTCCTCTCCGGATCTCCTGGTGGGTTGGCAGCTGATCTTCCTGCCTGGCCTCAGCTGGTCAGTTTGAAGGCGCCATATTTAAATACCAATTCTATCACTCTGGCCCAGCCACTGCTGAAACCTTTAACATGCTTTTTCAAACCTCCCGATTTGACTGTTCATTCTCTTGGCTGGCATCCCTTCTACTCCCTCTCTCGGCCTCTCACCTGTCTTTGCCAGATCATGCAGGATGTCAGCAACCCAGAGGGAAAAGGATTGCAGACTCAAGAAGTGTGTTCCTCAAATCAACAACTATCCCTGAACCCATCACCTACGAAGTACCCAAGCCCCACTTGAAGCTGAACTCACTGCATCTTGAGTCTTTGTTATCGCATTCCAGTACACAATGTGACACCCCTTTAACCCACTTATTTGGGAACTTTTTGCGCAGCTTCATCAAGCTTCCCTTATTCCTTCAGTCTTCTTTGCCTTCTGATGTTCATCTTCATCATCCACCTTTTCATGCTTCTCTGCTATATCGCTCCCTCCATTCCCTTACATAATCCTCCTTTGCACTGCGGTACTGCTGCCTCACAGTACCAGAGACCTAGATTCAATTCCTGGCTTGGGTCACTGACTGCGCAGAATCTGCACATTTCCACCTTGTCTACGTGAGTTTCCTCCAGATGCTCCAGTTTCTTCTCACAGCTCGTGTGGTTAGGTGAATGCTAGCACTGAGGGTACACTCCTTCAGTGTACCCAAACAGCCGCCGGAGTATGGTGACAAGGGGATTTTCACAGTAACTTCATTGCAATGTGAATGTAAGCCTACTTGTGACACTAATGAAAAAACATTGAACATTATCTTGGTTTGACCACAGCCTCCCTTCCTCCCTCCTGCACACCCCAGCTGAACTTCAGATCTTTGTTAAGGTGGTTGTGTAAGATCCACAGCACAGCGCTGTGCAAGTAGAAACTGGTATGGATCACTGGGAGGAAGGAGATGTCTGTACTCCATAACCCCAGGCACAGTACTGAACCAGCATGGTGACACAAGAGGTGCAGCAGCATAGTGTTGTCCATGAAACCAGCTCGGCACAGAGATGGAGGCAGGATCTGGTCTGTGCCGGCAGAGTGATGGAGAGCAGCAGTGTCACACTCATCTCAAAGTCTCTGACAAACTGAGGGCCGCTTTGTGCATGCAACTCTTTAGCAGTCGGGTTTTTCGCTGACGTAATTTCCTGTTAGTATGATGCAACATTGAAAGGCCTGATGGGACTCCGATGGTCAGCTGTTTTAATATGCATTCATGATATGCAAATGAATGCAAATGATATTCGTGCCACCTGTCAGTGGGAAGACTGACCCTGCCATTGGGAGAATTGATTTGTGATTTCACACTGGTTTCTAACTTTTTTGGCTGTGCCTAAACTCTGCATACCCACCTGGAGAATTCTGCCCAATGTGCCATTCACCCTCCTGGGATGCTGAATGCATTTCATTTGACTGTCTTTCAAATAAGTTGAAAACTCTTCCATCTTTTCTGAGCTTCTATTTTCAACCATCTCCTGAACTATTTGAATTAATTTGTGGTTTTAATATACACAGCTGTAGTTCTGATTCTGTTGGGCTGTAGCCAACTCCTGTGTGCAGAGTCAGTTCAGACAATATTAATGCTGTGCCAATGTGTGCAATCTATTAGTGCTTAGACCTGATTTTAACAATTCTTCTTTCATCAAGCAATACAGTGGCACAATCGTTAGCTCTGCTGACTCACCCAGGGGCCAGGTTTGATTCCGGCCTTGTGTGGAGTTTGCATTTTCTGTCTACGACTGTGTGGCTTTGTTCTGGTTTCCTCTCACCGTCCAAAAATGTGCAAGTTAGGGGGATTGGCCATGCTGGCTTATCCTTAGTGACAGGAATAGGCAGGGAAACTACATGGAATTTATGGGGATAGGGCCTGGTGGGATTGTAGTTGGTGCAGACTCAATGGGCTGTAGGGATTCAGAATCCTCCAAGTTCCATGGAGGCAGGATTGAAGGTGGGATCAGGGCAAAATTAGATATGAAGGCATTGAATCAATGTCCCTGTTGTGTTCCCATGTTCAGATGACTTGCAGGGATATGAGAGGGACAGTGGAGAGATAGAAAATTAGCCCTTTTAAATGCCCAATGAAGAAAACAATGAGGAATCTCGTGGGACCTTCTTGACATCAGTGTCTAAGTGCAGAGCCAACAGTTCTGTTGACACAGCCTCCTAGCAACAGGCTGGGTGACCACCAGAGACTCCACAAGCCTCAAAGGGCTGCAGGTTGTGACTCCCCACCCATGGCCAAAATCAATCTTCCAGAGGCTCTCCTCTACTCTAATGTCCCATCAGCTTTGAGCCTCTTTACTTTCAGCATCTTGTATTCACCCTTCCAAGAGTGAGTCAGTATAGAGTTTGCACATTCTCCTCGTGTCTGTGTGAGTTTCCTTCAGATGCTCCAATTTCCTCCCACAATCCAAAGATGTGCAGATTAGGTTGATTGGCCATGCTAAAATTGTCCTGACATGCGTAGGTTAGAACTAGTGGATAAATATGTAAGGATATGAGGGAAGGGCCTGGGTGGGATTGTGGTTGATGCAGACTCAATGGGCCAAATGGCCTGCAGGGTTTCTATGATTCTATGAGTGCATCCATGTTGATATATCTTCACCACCCTTTACCTGCCTCAGCAGTGCCCATGGGGGCATCTGGCTGTACAGCTGTGGGCCCTCTGCTTGACCACCTACCGCAGAAAGTTGCCCACTGTCATTAATTGGATGGCACTGGTAGATTCCAAGAAATGGGCAGTTGGGTACATGACTGACCCATGCGAAGCTGGAACCTGAAAGTAATCTACCAGCAGAACAATCTGTCCATTAGCATAAGCGATTGAGCCACTGCTAAGCATGTGAGGGTCTTCCAATGGGTGGCAATGGCAATCTCCTGAAATCTCAATATTGAAACAAGGTTCCTGTGCCAAATTCAATCCTGGATTGTTAAATTGGTTTGCATTCGTCAAACTTTGCACAAGCTCTAACTGCTACTCCTGATCCTTGAGCAGCCTCGTCAGCAGCTCTTAAAGGAGGCCACTCAGAAAAGACCCAGAATTGTTCCCCCTGTTGTTTTTTGCCTTGTCTTTCCTAAACCTCTCACAAACACAATGTGGGTCTCAGAACTGAGTGAAGTTGATGATGCCTAACAGGCCTGATTGATGCCAGCAGCTCACCTGATTTACTGCCGAAGTCCAAGGATAGATTTAGTTCAGGCTCTATATCTCTCCATGCCAGCAGGCTTTGGCCAGGCTTTACCACCTACCCACTTTGGTTCCACATCTCTTGATACCCTCATTTTAAGAAAAAAAAACAATCAGTCTCAGTGTTGAAAGCATCACAGCCTTTTTGGGGGAAAGAATTCAAAGTGAGAATGTTAATGCTGGTCAGAGGAGACAAACAACTGTTTAGACATTGTTAAATAAACTGAAAAAAGTCTTTAATTGTCCATGTGTTTATCATACAAACATTAGAGGCATAGAGTTTTACACTTTATCCTATCATGTCTGCGCTGACCATCAAATCCTAACTGCTCTAATCCCATTTGAGAGCACTTGGTCTGTAGCATTGTGTGCTTAAGTGTATGAAGTGTTCATTCATGTGGCCAACACAGCTTTTTTTTCCAGTGAGATACCTACTATTTATGGACAATGTGTAACATATGAATCAAGCCTGCATTTCTGTAACTCCTTTTGGAATGTCAGAATATCTCCCCAAGTGTATTACAACTAATGAGGAATCTTAGAAAGTGTAGGCACTTCTGTAATGTTGAAAATGTGACAATGATCAATTTATTTCTTGTTGGGTGATATAGAGAGATGGAAACTGGGGAGAATTCTGCTCTTATTCTTCAAGCACCTGAGATGGGACGTTGGTTTGCAATCTCCCCTAAAAAGCAGTTTGTGTGATAGCATAGCACTCCCTCAATACTATGCCAGAGTGTTTACCTCTGCTTTCCCACGTTTCTGGAGTGGAACATAACCCACAAGCTTCTGTCCCAGAGCAACAATGCAACGCTCGGAGCCATTCTTGAGACCTTGGAAAGCTTGGTAAATCCAGGGGAGGATGCTGATAGAAGTATCAGCCAAACCTAGTGTGACCACAATAGATCAGCTACCACCAAATGTTTATTTATTAGTCACAAGTATACTTACATTAACACTGCAATGAAATTACTGTACAATTTCCCTTGTTGCATACCCTGGAGCCTATTCAGGTATACCAAAGGAGAATTTAGTGTGGCCAATCCAATGAAACTATATGTCTTTCAGACTGTGGGAGGAAACCAGAGCACCCAGAGGAAACCAACAAAAAATGGGGAGAATATGCAGACTCCACACAGACAGTGACCCAAGCCGGGAATCGTCCCTGATACTATGAAGCAGCAGTGCTAACATTGTTCCACCATGTCACCCAGGACAGGAACTTGAACACAAAATCTAGGCTGACATTCAATGTAACATTGAGCAATTGCTGCAATGTTTTTCAGATGAGATATTATTAAATTCATGGATAAATGTGTGGATGTTAAATATCCCATCAAATGGAGAAGAGCAATGAGGTTACCCTTGAGATTCTAGACAATATTTCTCCCTCAATCAACAATGCTAAAAGACAAATTGCCTTATCACTATCACATTGTGGTTTGTGAGAGCTTGCTTTACACTTATAGTGTGTTCCTTATGTTAAAATAACAAAAGTACCTAATTGGCTGTAAAATGCAATGTAAATTGCTATATATTAGTAAATCTTATTATATACGCTGCTAACCTCCCTCTCCCATTGAACTCCATTGGTAACAACCTTGTTCTTTTGTATATACAATCCTAGGCCAACCTTTCAAGCTGGATCCCAAATCTGCACACAAAAAACTGAAAGTGTCTCATGATAACCTCAGTGTGGAACGGGATGAGACCACTTCAAAGAAAAGCCACACTCCAGAACGCTTCACTAGCCAAGGGAGTTACGGTATAACTGGCAATGTCTATATTGACAGTGGCAGACATTACTGGGAGATCCTTATTGGAGGAAGCACATGGTGAGATGCATTGCATGTTTTCTCTGTAAAATCAGTGAGAGTGCTAGCTATTGTCATGTGTTTGTTGCCCTGTAAAAACCAATCTCAGGTTTGTCCTCACTTTTCAAAATGGCTAATGGAGATCTTCATGTAATTGGGTCAAAATCCTGGAAGTCCGTCCACCACCCGGACTCCAGATGTTCAACAAGACAACTCACCACCTTCTAGAAGGCAACTTGGATTGAGCAGTAAGTACCATCCTCACAAACAATGAATCGTCATTGAAAAAAGACTTTCAGCCTGATTTAACCGAGGCTGGGATTTTTCATCCCCATCATGGCAGGTCCCTCCCTGGGAGATGTAACAGCCCACCCATTGACTTTTGGCAGGGCCAGCCGATCCCAGCAGCGGGATGGGATAGGAAAATCCCACCCTCTGGGGATGAGGCAGGAGAGGAGCATCCAAGATAATGCAAGCAGATAGCCCAGATAAACTGAGTCCCGTTGACAAGGGTGGCATGGGGGCTGAAGACAAAGATTTCGGTTGGCAAGAGATGGTGCCATTTCTCAAGAGTTAATGATCGGGGAATGGTGTGGGGTTTAAAGCCAGGAAGAACCCAGTGTTTCCTTGTGGAACTCAGAGGAGGATGCCTGCTCCTTCTAACCCACAAGGAAAGGTTTTTCAAAATGAAACTTCCCCGGTCATTTTCTGTCCCAGATTCTATTGTCCATAGGGTGTCTCTTGTTCCTCTGGAAGTGTGTGTGAGATTCGTGACTTTAAATTGTACTGGAGTTCAAATTATCTCAGTAGACCCCAATGCTTTGAACATTCATGAGGTGTTTGCAATGCTGAAGAGAGTGCCTTTCTCAAAAGCCAAACTGGTAGAGTTAAAATGGAGTAAAGATCTTTGGGTAGGGCCCACACTCTGTTATAGACTATACTAGATTGGGGGAATGGACCTTATTGGGCATGTATAAAACTGGGGCTCTCATCAAGAGAAGTTTGAATTGGTATTGTCCAATCTTTGGAGAAAAGTTAACTCTTTGGACCTTGTGCATGGTCCTTCTCCAGAAATGTGCCCGAGATGTTGCCCTTCATGGACAAGTGTAGCCAGTGACTTTCAGCCAAGAATCTGACAGAGGTCAAGCCAAGAGAGAGTGAGAGAAGGGAGATGTTGGGAGTTCAATCCTGACCTCATATAGTAACAAGCTGTTCATGCGGGCTGACATACTGGATACCTCTGGGCAGTGAGAGTTGGAGTCAGGAACTATCTCTTTGTAAAAGAGTCAGTGAAACTTTTCCTCATTTTGTTGGAGGTGCACAACATAACTTGATAGATTATGTCAAAAAATATAATTCACCTCCCTATTTCATTGAGCTATTGTCAAGTACAACCTCAGGATAACGAGACTCCGGTTTGATAGACATCATTCTATTTCATCACTATCTCCTCCAGAAGATGAAGGTTTCGAACCCACTTGTAGGCAGTCCCATTATTGTGTGGAACTCCAGCCCTGAATCTGGGTTGACATCCAATAAAATACTTGTGCCTTGTGGATGTGACTGCCACTATAGTGGGTGTAGAGTTAAGAGAGAAACCAGGAGAGCAAAAAGGGGACATGAGATTATTTCTGCGGATAAGGCAAAGAAGAATCCAAAGAGCTTCTACAAATACATAAAGGACAAAAGAGTAACAAGGGAGAGAGTAAGATCAACAAGGTCATCTGTGTGCGGATCCACAAGAAAGGGTGAGATCCTAAATAAATATTTCTCATCAGCATTTACTATTGAGAAAAGCATGGATGTTTGGAAATTTGGGGAAGTAAAGTGTGAGGACTGTATGTATTACAGAGAAAGAGGTGCTGGAAGTCTTAAAATGCATTAAGGTACATAAATCTCTGGGATCTGATGAAGTGTACCGCAGAACATTGTGAGAGGCTAGAGAGGAAATTGTGGGTTCCCTAGCCAAGATATTTGAATCATTGATATTCATGGGTAAGGTGCTAAGAATGGAGAGTGGCAAATGTTGTGCCTTTGTTTAAAAAGGACTACAGGAAAAAGCCTACAAGCCAGTGAGCCTCATATCTATGGTGGGTAAGTTGTTGGAAGGTATTTTGAGAGACAGGATCTACAGGCATTTAGAGATGCAAGGACTGATTAAGGACAGTCAGCATGGCTTTGTGAGTGGAAAATGGTGTCTCACAAATTTGATGAGTTTTTTGAAGGGGTAACCAAGAAGGTAGATAAAGACAGTGTAGTTGATGTTATCTACATGGACTTCAGCAAGGCCTGTGACAAAATATTGCATGATAGGTTGTTGCATAAGGTTAAATCTCACAGGGTGAGGTATCTAAATGGATACAAAATTGGCCTTATGACAGGGTGGTTGTAGAGGGTTGTTTTTCAGACTAGAGACCTGTGACCAGCAGTGTGCGTTGGGGATCACTACTGGCTCCATTGTTACTTGTTAATTATATTAATGATTTGGATGAGAATATAGGAAGCATGATTAATAAGTTTGCAGATGACACCAAGATTGGTGGCATAGTGGACAATGAATAAAATTACCTCCAATTGCAACAGGATCTTGATCAATTGGGCTAGTGGGCTGATGAATGCAGATGGAGTTTAATTTAGACAAATGCGAAGTGATGCATTTTGATAGATTGAACCAGGACAGGGCAGTTAATGATAGAATGTTGGGGAGAGTCACAGAACAAAGAGATCTCGGGATACATGTTCATAGCTCCTTGAAAGTGGAGTCACAGGTGGACAGAGTGGTGAAGAAAGCATTCAGCATGCTTAGTTTCATTATAGTCAGAACATCGAATACAGGAGTTGGGACATCTTGTTGAAGTTATACAAGGCATTGATAAGGCCACACTTGGAATATTGTTCTGGTCACCCTATTATAAAAAGGATGTTGTAAACTAGAAAGAGTGCAGAAAAGATTTATTAGGATGCTACTTGATGGTTTGACTTATAAGGAGAGGCTGGACAGACTGGGAATTTTTGTTTTCTGGAGCACAAGAGGCTGAGGAATGATACTTATAGAAGTCTATAAAATAATGAGAGCCTAGATAAGGTAGATAGTGAATATCTTTTCCCAAAGTTAGGGAAGTCTAAAAGTAGAGGGCATAGATTTAAGGGGAAAGGGGAGAGATACAAAAGTGTGCAGAGGGGCAATTTTTTCACACAGAGGGTGGTGTTTGGAACAAGCCGCCAGAGGTAGTAGCAGAAGCAGCTATAATTTTGTCTTTTAAAAAGCATTTAGATAGTTACATGGGTACGATGGGTAGAGAGGGATATGAGCCAAATGCGGGCAATTGAGATTAATTTAGGAGTTTTAAAAATAAAGGAAGCCATATACAAGTTGGGCTGAAGGGCCTCTTTCAATGCTGTAAAACTCTATGACTCTATGACACTCACTTTGAATCCAGATTTTTCCATCCTGCCTGTGACGATGCCCGCTGGGGACGGAAAATTTCTGGCTGTTGAGTCAGGTGGCTCCTGGCCTTCCTACCATTTTCTACTTCAACAAAACTGAGTTTGCTAAACCTGGCAGCACATTATGTTTCCAAAGCTTGAGAGCAGAAAAGGACTTTGAAATAACCAGAAAGCACTGCATCAGTCCAACCATTTTTGCAACAGGGCAACTGCCCTTGATATATCTGGCTCTTTCTTTTGTGTAGCATTCATAAAAGGTTACAGACTTTTAAGGTGTCAGAGGTATATGAAACGGGAGTTGTATCTTTCTGAGCAGATTCAAAAAGTGGCCTCATAATCCAGGCTGATCCAATGCAAGAAAAATATCAAAGCCATTATGGCCGTATTGAAGAAAGCAGCTGTGTAAGCTCAGTCTCGACCAGTATTGCAATTCTTGACCTTGCAGCCAAACTGCCAGGCACTGGACTTCCTGAAGGAGTTCCCCTTTTGCAGATTGCTGGGATATTGTTGCATATTGACACAGCGTAGCTGAACGAATATCAAATGGAACATTACACATTTCATTGGAGGAACTGGAAGCCATTCAGTTAGGCCTCAAGCGATATTGCCTCAACCTCACTGCTGATTTTATAAACAACCCATGTTCGTTCATTCTTCTATTTTGTACTTCTGTCCAGATGTTGCAGTTAAGAAATGGAATCTTTTTCACTTTGATGCCCAGTGTCAGCAGGAAGCACTCGTATGACAGACCTAAAGTTGAATAATTTTAGCCCTAGCCCTGATCCTAATTCCCTCCCCCACTCCCATAAAGCTTCACTTCTTCATGATGTCATTAACTATCAGGGTTGAGATAAATAGTTTCAAGCAAGTCACAAAGACCTCGATCTGGCATCATTTTAGAGCCTAGATTCAGCAGTTACTGATTCTTGACCTTTTGGCTAAGATTATGGGCGGGACTTTGTGATGTCATTCGACCCCTCTGCTCCATCTGCACTGAACAGACGACGTCACAATGGGTCTGGATCCTTCCCCAAAGCGAGCCTCGCCTGGTGCAGAGAGCGCGCTCCCACAGCCCAGTTCCCTACACACAACATCGGCATCCCACTCATCCCAGAGATAATGATCCACAGTCCCCCACTGTCTCCTAAACTGAATCTCCACTCTTTCAGTGCACTGGCTCTGCCCATTCTCCAGTCTCAGCTTCACCGCCTCTGTGAAATAAAGAAATCAACTCAGCTGGTTGTTGCAGCAAGTCAGATAGGAACCAAATCAAGTATCGAGTTTGTCAAGGATTTCAATAAATCCTGAGATAATATGAGACACAGAACAAAGAGTGAAGAAATATAAGTATAGGAACAGGCCCTGCCACCCTCCTCATCTGTACCGACCGTACTGCCCAATTAAACTAAAAACCCTTACGCTTCTGGGGACCATATTCCTCTATTCCCATCCTATTTATGTACTTATCAAAATGCCCCTTAAAAGTCATTACGGTATCCACTTCCACTACCTTCCCAAGACATTGCAAGCGGAATTGGGAATATGGATTGACCTTGGGAAACTGCTGCCAATCAGTTCTCTGGGGCCTGATGGCATTTATCCCAGGCTGCTTAGGGAGGTGCGAGGTGAAATTGTTGGGCCTCTGACACAAATCTTTAGCCTCTTCTTTGGACACAGGTGAGGTCCAGAGGACTGGAGAATAGCTAATATTGTACAGTTGTTTAAAAAGGGTAGTAGGGATAACCCTGGAAATTATAGGTCGGTGAGTTTGACGTAAGTGGTAGGGAAGCTGTTGGAGGGAATTCTTAGAGATAGGATGTATAGACACTTAGAGTGTTGCAATCTGATTAGGGATACGCAGCATGGCTTTGTTAAGGGGAGGTCGTGCCTTATGAATCTGGTAGAATTTTTTGAGGAGGTGATGAAAACGGTGGATGAAGGGCGAGCCGTTGATGTCGTCTATATGGATTTCAGTAACGCGTTTGACAAAGTCCCTCATGGGAGGTTAGTTGAACAGGTCAAGGCTAATGAGATACAAGGACAGGTAGCTAGATGGATAAGTAACTGGCTTGGTACTAGGAGACAGCGAGTAATAGTGGAAGGGTGTTTTTCTAGCTGGAGGTCGGTCACTAGTGGTGTGCCTCAGGGCTCGGTACTGGGACCTCTTCTATTTGTAATATATATAAATGACTTGGAAGAGGGAGTAAGTGGAGTGATCAGCAAGTTTGCAGACAATACAAAGATGGCTGGACTTGCAGATAGTGAGGAGCATTGTCAGGCGATGCAACAGGACATAGATAGGCTGGTAGCTTGGGCAGATAGATGGCAGATGGAATTCAATCCTGATAAATGCAAGGTGATGCATTTTGGGAGAAAGAATGTAGGGGGGGAGGTATATGATAAAGGGTAGACCTATTAAGAGTTTTAACGCAGAGGGACCTGGGGGTGCAGGTGCACAAGTCTTTGAAGGTGGCAGAGCAGGTGGAGAAGATTGTGAAGAAAGCATATAGTATGCTAGCCTTTATAGGAAGGGGTATAGAGTACAAGAGCTGGCCTTTAATGTTGCAGTTGTATAAAACGTTAGTTAGACCTCATTTGGAATACTGCGTCCAGTTCTGGTCGCCTTACTACCGGAAGGACGTGGAGACTCTGAAGAGAGTGTAAAGGAGGTTTACCAGGATGCTGCCTGGTATGGAAGGTCTGAGTTACGAGGAGAGGTTACGCAAATTAGGACTGTTTTCCTTAGAAAGACATAGACTTAGAGGAGATCTAATAGAGGTGTACCAGATTATGGGGGGTATAGATAGAGTAAACAGGGTTAAGCTTTTTCCTAGGATGGACTCAAATAACACAAGGGGTCATGGGCTTAGAGTGAGGTGGGTAAGATATAATTTGGATGCTAGAGGGAGTTTTTTCACACAGAGGGTGGTGGGGGTATGGAATGCGCTGCCAAGTAAAATGGTGAAGGCGTGTACTATGGAGTTACTTAAGAGATACTTAGATGGGCACATGAACAGAATGGGAATGGAGCGATATAGAAAACTGATTTAAAATAGGGATCATGAGCCTTGAGGTCCCTGGGAAGTGTGTAAATAGACGATGATATTGAACATAGAACATTACAGCGCACTGCAGGCCCTTCGGCCCTCGATGTTGCGCCGGCCAGTGGACCCTCTAACCTAAACTAATCCAATATCATCCATATGCCTATCCACAGACCATTTGAATGCCCCAAAGTAGGCGAGTCCACAACTGCTGCTGACAGGGCATTCCACGCCCTCACCACCCTCTGTGTAAAGAATCTGCCTCTGACATCCGTCCTACAACTATCACCTCTTAATTTAAAGTTATGTTCCCTCGTGTTGGTCATCACCATCCGAGGAAAAAGGCTCTCACTATCTACCCTATCCAGTCCTTTGATCATCTTATACACCTCAATTAGGTCACCGCGTAACCTTTTTCTTGATGTATTTGTTTTTATCCTACAGGTGCTTTGGTCCACTTTGTTGTCTAATGAGGGGCATACACGCAATGGGTCGTGAGAGAGCTGCTCTTGGATTTTTCAAGAGTATCCTACTGCTTCACGTCGTTAGTGTACACTTGACCTGGACCATTTGATGGGCAACACGACAGCTCCATGACTATCGCTGTGCTGTACAGATACATGGATTTGGGCCTGTGTCTGTGGGAGTTTGTGCATTCTCCCCGTGCTTGCATGGGTTTTCTCTGGGTGCTCCGGTTTCCTCCCATATCCCAAAGATGTGCTCTTAGGCTGATTGGCAGAACAAATTCTCCCTATGTTGTCTCAAATTTGGTTTCAATGTATAGATCTATAAAGATAGGCAGGGATCATGGGTAGAAGTGGGAACATCAAGGTGGTTGCATGGGCTCGTTGGGCCGAAGGGCCTGTTTCCTGTGCTGTTTTGTTCTTTGTTCTTTGTTCATTCTGAGCATTGGCTTTGTAAGAGTAAACAAAAATTAAAACCTCTCTGACCAAGGAACTGTGCCCTAATGCCCTCTTCACTGGCTTGCCATCAGATTTTGCCTGATGATGGTTCCATAAAATGCGTCTGGCTTAAAAACACTGACAATTTTTCCAGCCATGGTAGAATCTTCGGGTCCCATCAATGGCAAACCCCAACACAGGTTCCCCAGCAACAAAGCGTACAAAAACTCATTAACTGTGGCAGGTTTGGTACATTCCACTGCCAGCCAATGATGAACTGCCACTATATTTAGAATGGGCAGATTGTTCGCTTTTTCATGTAGAATATGGCAGTGAGCTGGAAAACAGTGTTGAAGCTGCCAATCCCAATGGCGGCTTTCTCTGCCTATTGCTTAGAAGTTAAGTTAAAAAGAAACTTGAAGGGGCAGAGCCCCATTATGTCATGTGGCAGAAGGAAAATCTGAAGAATTTTGAAGAATAACTTCTTCCAGGTGGGCGTTGCAAACTGTGCTATTTCACTAGAGCATGTCTGCTTCCTCTGTAAACTGCCTCTCTGCTTTCATGGGAGACTGTGAGAAAAGGGAACAAAGAAAATTACAGCACAGGAACAAGCTGCACCGACCATGGTGCCCAACTTAACTTCTTCCCTTCAGGGGAACCATATCCCTCTATCCTCATCCTATTCATGTATTTTCCAAACCCAGTGGGAACTGCTATTCATATGGTGCATAATTTCCCCATCCATCCACAGGAAAATCAGCTGGCTCTCCATACCTGAACGCCATGGGATCACAAGGAGTCCATTCAGCCCCTTGAACCTATTCTGACATTCAATTAAGATTATGACTGATCTGTATCTTAATTCCATCTATCTATCTCGACTCCATATCATTTAGCGTGCTTAGATAGTGAAAACCTATTGATCTTTGATTTTAATTTATTAATTGTGCTCGAATCCACCAGTTGATGTGTAAGATTTCCACGTTCACCTATTTCATGAGACAATATTCCCTAACCTTTCCACTGAATGGCCTAATTTAAATCAGAAAAACCCACCCAAAGCCAGTGGCTCTTTGCATGCTCCTCACCCACTCCGATTCTCAGGATGGGAAAATTCAGCCCTATGTTCCCCCTTGTCATCAATTCACCCACTTGAGCATGAAGTTTCCCACTATCAATCCCTTTCAAAAGCCTCATTCAAATTCAATATCCCAAGGAATTTGTAATGTCTCTCTCAATCTAATCCTTGGAGCTTTGGAAACATTCTGGTGATCATTCACTATATTGCTGCCAAGGTTAGATTGTTAGATCCTTTTGATGGTGTGGCACTTGGAACTATACACATGGAACTATTCACATGGTCTAACCTGGGCTACAGAGATGTACTGACTGATCTTTACTTTAACTTCTTTATAACCATGTCGAATGATGCATTTAAAGAAAAGCTAGGTGAATACAGGAGAAAGAAAATTCTAGAAGGATATAAGAACATAAGAACATAAGAAATAGGAGCAGGAATAGGCCATCTAGCCCTTCAAGCCTGCCCTGCCATTCAATAAGATCATGGTTGATCTGAAGTGGATCAGTTCCACTTACCCACCTGCTCCCAATAACCCTTAATTCCCTTATCAATCAGAAATCTACGTACCTGTGACTTAAACATATTCAACGAGGTAGCCTCCACCACTTCAATAGGCAGAGAATTCCAGAGATAATGCTTAAAAGATGAGACAAAATGAGGTTTCATAGAAGAATTCATAGAATCCCTACAGTGCAGAAGGGACCATTTGGTCTACTGAGTCTGCACCAACTCTGTCAGACTATATTACCCAGGCCCTCTCCTCAGTCCTATCCCTGCAACTTTACACATTTACCATGGCTAATCCATCTAACCCACAGATTCTGGGATACTAATGGTCAATTTAACATGGCCAATCTCCTAAACCGCACAATCTTTGAACTCTGGAAGGAAATTGGACCACCTGGAGGAAATTCACGCAAACACAGGAAAAATGTGCAAATTCTACACAGTCATCGAGGCTGGAATCGAACCTGGGTCCCTGACTCTGTACTAACCACTGTGCTGCCCAAGAAATGTCCTTTGAACCAATTAGTGGAGACTTCCTAGGAACATAAATAGTAACATAACCCTGTGGCTGAGCTGTTTTGTGCTGTTTATTTAATATAAGGTGATTTCATGTTTATCGATCTGTGATCTCATTGAAATGTACGAAATACAGAAAGAAATAGATAGGGTAGATGCAAGAAAAATGCTCTCCTTGGTTGAGGAGTCTAGAACCAAGGAACATAATTTCAAAATAAGGGGAATGCTGCTTAGTACTGAGGGGAGGAGAAGTTTCTTTATACAGAGTGTTATGAACCTTTGGAATTCTCTAATCCAGATAGCTGTGGAAGCTCAGACGTTGTTTGTTTAAAGCAGAATTTGACAGATCTCTAAATACTGGTGAGTAAAAGGATGTGGGGATACTTCTGGTTATCATAGAAATCGTAGAAACCCTACGGTACAGAAACAGGCCATTCAGCCCATCAAGTCTGCACCAACTACAATCCACCCATACCTTACCCCATATCCTCGGATGGATGTAGTTGTTACTAGGGGGCATAACTATAAGTTCAAGGTGGGACATATAGGAGGGATGTCCAAGGTAGTTCTTTACTCAGAGAGTGGTTGGGATGTGGAATGCATTGCCTGCTGTGATAGTGGAGTCGGACACTTTAGGAACTTTCAGGTGGCTATTGGATAGGCACATGGAGCACACCAGAACGAAAGGGAGTGAGATAGCTTGATCTTGGATTTGGATATAGCTTGGCACAACATTGAGGGCCAAATGGTCCATACTGTCTGTACTGTTCTATGTTCTATTTCCTACATATTTTACCCATTAATTTCTCTAACTTAGGCATCTAATTTCTCTAACTCAGGACACTAGGGGGCAGTTTCTTAGCATGGCCAATCAACCTAACCTGCACATCTTTGGACTGTGGGAGGAAACCAGAGCATGCAGAGGAAGCCCACACAGACATGAGGAGAATGTGCAAACTTCTACACAGACAGTGACCCAAAAGCTGCAAATTGAACCCAAGTCCCTGGAGCTGTGAAGCAGCAGTGCTAACCACTGTGCTATCGTGCCACCCAGAAATAGTGACAATAGTATGGGGGCGGTGGGGAGAATCATTGAAGTGGGTGATCAGCCATGATTGTATTGAACGATGAAGCAGGCTCAATGGGCTGAATGGTCTACTCCTGTTCTTATCTTCCAGTGATCAGTGTGCAGACAATAAAACTATTCCCATTTTGTTCCAGGTATGCAATTGGAATTGCCTATAAGTCAGCACCAAAGCACGAGTGGATTGGGAAGAATGCTTTCTCCTGGGTCTTCTGTCGGTGTAATAACAGCTGGGTAGCAAGACACAACAGCAAGGAAATACCCGTGGAGCCCTCGCCTCACCTCCGAAGGCTAGGCCTTTTGCTGGACTACGATAACGGGTCTTTGTCCTTCTATGATGCTGTCAACGCTCAGCACCTGTACACCTTTGACATTACGTTTGTGCAGCCTGTGTGCCCCACATTCACTGTGTGGAATAAAGCCCTCACGGTCTTAACTGGTCTTCCTATACCAGATCACCTGGATTTCACAGAACAGGTACCTTAGTCAGTATGTGAGGGAAGGAGGATGGCGGGTCTTCCCTGTCTGATCGGAGTGCATCGCACGCTGACTGGAACTGCCTTACCCTTTAGGTTTCATCTCAGTATCCAGACTCAGCTGGAATTAAAACATACTTTATGCTTTCCTTCCCAGTCTCTCCCCTGCCCAACCCCATTAACCCAGTTTCTGGGTATATTTTCCTCTTTCTCTCAGATTTCTATTTGCCATTATTTGGTTTTATTTTTAGTTGTGATCATATTTACCCATTGAAAAGGTGGCCGATTTGAGTCAGAAAATGAGAATAGAAGACTCCTTGAACAGGATATTCCTCTGATCTGCTTACTCCGTCCATGAGGAGCAGCCAGATTGCATTGCGTTCTTTGTAGATGGGAATTACTTCAACCGGGTAGTGGAATTATGCACAGAATTGTAATCCATGAGGATTGTGTGAAACTGTAATGAAAATCAGGATATGAAGTTAAATAATTTGATGCCACCTCTACTGGTTCCATTAACATTTGTGTCCTGAACTCCCAGTTCTGACCCAACTCAACTGCTCCTTCTCTGCTCTGGTGACGACAGTTATGACTTAACTGAACGTTGTTTCTCTGCTTCTTCAGCCATCTTGCACCATTGGCATCTCACAGGCCTATACCGACTTCAGCTGTCCAACTCCTTTGTTTCAGCGTCAGTTTAATTTATTTCATTTATCCCCTTCAAAAGAGGCACAATACTCCCGTCTCCCATCTCACTACCCAGGGCAGGTCAGCTGAAAGTTGACTGGAAGTGGAGCTGAGGTCTGGTTTGGGTCAGTGTTTGCCAAGTCAGGTGAGGTTGGTCGTGTTGACAGTAGACAAGCAGATGAACCCATACAGCTGCTGAATCTGCCAACTATTATTTTGGACGAAGATCAGATGTGCTGTATAGATCTTCTTTGACACATGACTAATTCCTCACAACAACTGGTGGTTCAGAACTCCTGTATCATCCCCGTTGCTTTCTGGTCATTGGCTTCACAAAGTTAACTACGAAGTGAACTTTTAACACAGTCTTCATCGTATTAAGCACCACATTTTCTTCCTAACCAAGGAACTTCCAATTCTTTAGCAATGGGAGCAAAGCCGTAGCGAAGATAAGCAGTCTTTGCAACTCCTTATGTAGAGCTTTAGAATGGCAGTGACGAAGAGGGGTGATCTATTTTCCTGATGTGTGAATCCAGTGCACACCGATCTATGTTTTGGAGGAAAATCTAACCCTTAACAATAACAGAAGGAATGTTCTGGCTTACTTCCAGCTGCCCACCTGTTTACTTTTACACTATGTTTTATAATGAGAGGAAAATATACCTGTTAGTGTTCAACATGTGGCACTAATATTCCTTTTATTTTGTACTTACTCATATAGGGGAATTTATAAATTATTTATATAAAATGATTTTTTTTTGGATTAAAATTGTAGAACCCTTTTGCTTTTGCACATTCAATGTTTACTATTGTATTTATGCATAGGTGATTTGTTGGGGAGTTGAAATATATAAAAAGAGAATTAAGAAAGAGACTCTGGAACTCCCAACAGGGCTGTTAAGGAGTTTTATATTGATTTAGAAGCTGCTGTTCAGGACACAGTATGCAGTGAATGGTAAGGTTCATTTAATTTGTAAATTATGCTCTAGAAACAGCAAATGTGCAACAGAAGTGAAACTAAGTTGAACTGGCCTAAGGAGACAACATCCTATTTATTCACAACTAACAGATATGGAGATGGAGAAAGAAACTTAATGATCTGTTCGGATCCAGTCTAGATTGTTAAATTGGAAACCTCTTCTCTTCAGTGGAACTTAACTGTATCACCAATTGTTTCTCCAATTGCTAATGAACATTCATCAAACCTAATCCAAGCACCAGCATTCATCTGAAATCTCATCATTTCCCTCTCAATGTAAGTGGTTCTTTCAGATTGCTCCACTCATGTTATGGCATTGTCCTTATAGCTCTGGCAACATGCATTGTTATAGCTCCTTCAATGTGCTAAACTGTTCAGAACTATAATCAAACAATCATTGGCACCAAATGAAGAAAGAGATGTTGGCTGAGGCAAAGACTAAAAAGTTGGGCAATAGTAATTTTAAACCCTACATATTTGTTGGGATCCAAATTAACAGTTTGTTCTTGAAGAGTTAGCGAGAGTAGCACAGTGATTCAAGAGTAGCACAGTGATTAGCACTGCTACCTCACAGTTCCAGTACCTGAGTTCAATTCTGGCCTCAGGTGACTGCACATTCTCCCTGTCTCTGTGTGGGTTTTCTCCAGGTCCTCCTGTTTCCTCCCACACTCCAAAGATGCACATGTTAAGTTGATTGGCCATGCTAAATTGCCCTTTAGTGTCAGGGGGATTAGCAGGGTAAAAGCAACAGGTTATGGACGCCTTGATGTTGCAGTTATTGTCGGTGCAGACTCAAAGAGCCAAATGGCTGCCTTCAGCACTGTAGGAATTCTATAAATGAAAGAAAGCACTTTCTCATGAAATAAAGTTGGTCCAAATAATTGTAATGGGGTCATTTATATTACAGGATCACTGTAATCAAATTCTGGCCACAGGAATGATATCTAGGCCCTGGCAGGGATTTAGCACAGCTTCATCAGAGCAATAGCAGACTGAAGTAGGATTATTGCTTGCTGAAATTAATGAACTTTTGGCTGGCCTGCAACGAATCCAGCCACAGTGGAAACAGAAAATCTTAGCCCTGCTTTTGTATTTTCCTAGAGTTTTGAAGATGGGAAATGATCTGAATTGAATTGGTAAAGGGAGTTGATGTGGTGAAAACAGAGAAGCCATTTCCTCTGGTGGGGAATCCAGTACATGAGAGCATAATCTGGAAATCAGATATCAGCTTTTTGGGGAAGGATTCTATAATTCTAAAAGAACTTTTCTTTTAGAAATCCATGATGATTACTTTCATTATTTTCTCATCCTCACGAAATATTGCTCCTTCACCTTCTAACAAGTATTCTAGCACCTTTCCTTCTCCTGACATTAAGATGTAACTAATGAGTAGCTCTCTTGGTTCATTCTATCATGAAGATGGCATGGTGGCACAATGTTAGCACTGCTGTCTCACAACACAGGGACTTGAGTTTAATTCCCGGCTTGGGTCACTGTATGTGTGGAGTTTACACATTCTCTCCGTGGGTTTCCCCCGGGTATTCCAGTTTCCTCCAACAGTCTGAAAGATATACAGGTTCGGTTGATTGGCCATGTTGAATTGCCCCTTAGTGTTAGGGGAATTAGCAGGGTAAATGTGTGCAGTTACAAGAATAGGGCCTGGATGAGATTGTGGCCAGTATAACTCAATGGGCCAAATGGCTTCCTTCTGCACTATAGGGATTCTATGATTCTACAAAAGTGGAAGTTTAAAACTCTCATCCAAATACTGGGGTGAATTGCAATCTCCAAGACTGGGATTGTTAGATTTTTGTTGTGTAAAAGCACTGAGGGCTATGAAGCAAAGGTTTGTAAATGGATTTGAGATACAGATCTGTTATGAATTGCAGAACAAATTAGAGGGGCTGAAGAGTCTTCTGTTCTAACGTAGTTTATTAGTGAAAATATTATTACAGCAGCTCATTGAACATTATAAAAAATAAAGTGTGTAAGCTACCCAGTTGTGATTTAAAGGGAATATTGTCTCCTCCCAGTTGCTATTAACCTTAAATGTTCACCTGTGACTCCACTGTTAGAGTTTTATATGTAGTTTGTTCTTCAGTTTCATTTAGTGAATTTTAAGTTGAGCCAGTTCAGAAATGGAATATGAATGCTGCATGAAAGTATTCTTGTTGCAGAATTGAGCACATTTCTGTGCCTTATGGTCTCTGTTTCAAGAACCCCGATGACTATTCCTGTAACACTGAAACTGAGTGATATGTGCCAAGGCCTACTTGTCCAACTACAAAGGTACTAGATTCTAAGGGAATCTGTGGAATAGTCTGGGAATGACAAACTGAGACAGCACCCGAGGAATTATTAGGTAAATAAAGTCAGCATTGCACAGCAAACAGTTTTTTTCAAAGAAAGAATGCTGCACATAATTATTGAATGTTGCCACTGTTGCAAATTTTTCAAAAAGGAGCTGGTTCTTTATTGATTGATTCTTGGACAGAGGAGGATGACAAAGTGATTCAGGAGCAAAGAGAAAAAAGGCTGTCAAGAGTCCAAAAACTCCATTACTTTGCAAACTTGTATTAAATAAGCGAGACAAATGGACTTACAAAATATCCAGTTACAAATCCCACATGTAATTGAACACTTGGGACTGAACGCAGGGTGTACTGTGGCATGCTAGGATGCCAATACCAGTCCTGGAAAATGGTAACCCAATCCGTTCACAGACTGTGTCACAATGACTGCTATTTAATTATGTCTGGCACTGCGTTCAAAGGCACATTACCCTTTGCTACCACGAAGCGGGACTCTGATGGGCAGTAAGCTGCAACGGCCACTTCGTGCAAGAGTCGGACTATGAAGTGAGCCCTTCAGCACAATCCAATGCTTCCCTTCCTATGGATGCTAATTATTGATGTGTTCAGTAATTGAGTGGGCAATTGGACAATTACATTATGCTCAACTGTCGAGGCTGCTCATTCACTTTGTTTCCTCAGCATGGACACAGTTTGCAGTGGCTAGAGGAATATTTCCCATGCATTAATGTCAACAGACATGCTGCATCCCCGGCTATTGATTTTTTTTCTGTTCTGTATGATTTTATTGAAGCAGCCTGTGTTTTTTTATATATTTTGCAGTACTGAATTCAATGCCTGATGTCAGAATAAAGGACTATTCACATCAAGCCAGATATTTGTTGCTATATTTTGTTTATCAATACTAAACCGACAGCCCAGAATGTCAAAGCAATGGGCTTTGTAGATTCCAGTATTAACTGGGATGGTGGGAGCTTATGGCTACCTGAGGCCAATGGAGAATTCTGTTCTGCGAACCTCGCCTGCCCCGATACTGGGGCAAACTTGCCGGTAAAATCTGGACCTATGAGTTTCCTCAATTGGTGTTGGTGTTGGTTGCACCCTGATCCCTAGTGGACTGAAATCCTCCTTCAGTGACTTGAGCAGACAGAGTGCTGTATGGTTGGAGGTGCTGGCTTGGACATGAATCAATGGCCTCTCAGGTGGACATAAAAGTTATTTTATGGCTCTATTTTGAAAAAGAACAGTGAATGTCAGATGTCCTGATCCAGGATATTCCTCAACCAACTAAAGCAGGTTTATTATCACATTTATTCATTAACACAGTGGGGGGAGTTTGGGATCTTGCTGTATGAAAATTGGCTGCCATGTGCGATACTTTAAAAATACAGGGTGGGCATGATTAGAAAATCCCATTCTGTACCTGATGTCTTTCACAACCTCAGCACTTCATTGGTTATTAAAACACTGAAGTGCTGAGGTTGTGAAAGACATCAGGTACAGAATGGGATTTTCTAATCATGTCCACCCTGTACCTGGAAATTCCTGCCCAGTAATTCCCACCCAGTGTCAACTGACTACCAAACTTTCCATCCTGTCTACAATGATTCAAAAATAACTCCTTCCGTCTTCCACTATCAGGCTTTTGAATGAATCACATATTAAGTTGATCTTTCTCTACATCCTAGCTATGACGGTAGCATCCTGCTATGACTGCAGCCCCTATTTCCCTTCTCTCCTATGTCTCTTCTTTCATAGAATCAAGAATCCATCCAGTGCAGATGGAGGTCATTTAGCCCATCAACTCTGCACTGACCACAATCCCACTGAAGCTCTATTCCCGTAACCCCACATTTTTACCCTGCTAATCTCCCTGTCACTAGGGTCAATTTAGCTTGGCCAATCAAGCTAACCTGCACATCTTTGGACTGTGGGAGTAAACCAGAGCACCCAGAGGGAACCCATGCAGACAGTGGGAGGAAGTGCAAACTCCACATTGACAGTGACTTGAGGCTGGAATTGAACCCCGGTCCTGACACTGTGAGGCAGCAGTGCTAAGCACTGTGTCAACATGCTTTGTCTGTATAGCGCGCAAGAAACAAAGCTTCTCACTCTGTTCCAATACATGTAACAATAACAAATCAAATGAAATCAAGGATTCCCATAATGGGCAGGACTGGAAAATTTACCCCCATAGTCATTTTTTCATCACATTTCTTTCTTATCAATTGCAGGAAGCATTTTTTTATGTGTAGTTCAGGGCAATGGTTATCTGATATTTGTCCTGTGAAAAAGTATCTAATCCTACAGAAAATCTCCCCCATCTGATTCCTGGCTCACACATTTGAAACTCATATTGAAACATTGCTTGACATGTCACTCTGGATGTAGAAACTTCCTGTTGCTTTCAACAAACCTTTCTGCAAATTGGTATCATTTAATGAGTAACTAAAGAGATTCCATTTTTTTCTTGAGCATTATTGAAGGGCATTATTTGTAAGTGAGCCAGTTAATAACATTCCAGCTGTTCATGCAAGCTGGAGATTCCAGGCCTGCCAATACTACACCCCGCTACAGGAAAGGGTACATTCAACAGGAAACCCCGTTGACAAGAACAGAAATAGAGGGTCCCACAGTTGGCAATGGTGGACCAACTTCTGCTGCGACAAAACATACATCATACAAAGTCTCATGACAACCAATGAGATCTGCTTTTGAAGTGTTGCAATGTTTGAGATGTGGAAACAAATTGACCCCCAGAATCCCTAACAAATGCCAGTGAAATAATCCTTCAGATCTGTCAGTGGAAACATTGGCATGTGATACCCAGCAGAATCATGTCACAGATCTTAGAGGGTAATTGGTCTTCAGCAAACTCCATGCAAGAGCTCACACCTACTCTAATGTGGAGATAGAACACTGGGATGATTTAACTGTCACAACGGTAGGAATATATCTCATAACATTAATTTCCTTCATCAGAAATCAGGCTAAGCCTCTCATTTGGAAATATTCCCTTCAATTCCCCCTGCTCCTCTGAAAAGCTCAGGCTACCCATTCTGACCTTTCTTCCTCTTCTCTACCATACTGTGGAGAAATGATGGACAACAGACCATAGAACACAGCCCTTCAATTCCCAACGCTTCTATTCATTAAAACACACATTATTTCCATCTGCTTCAGGCATTCTTGCAACGTTAATGAAACATAGCATTTCCAAATGCCCATAGCCTTTCTGAGAAACCACATGGGAACAAACCAGGAACTCATAAGGAATTGAACAGATACCTATCAAAACACTAAGTACAAGTGAAATGTAATGTAGGGAACATTGGTGTGTTAAGTTTAAAAATAATTTTTTCATGTGGATACAGTATTGGCTCTAAATCTGAATAGTTGAGATTGTTAGACTAGTACAGTATCTGGAGGGAGGCCACCCTTTCTGCTGCCTTGTGCTAAGAAGGAGCTACAGGCCAGTGAGCCTGTGGTGAGTAAGTTGTTGGAAGGTATTTTGAGAAACAGGATCTACCGGCATTTAGATGAGCAAGAACTGATTAGGGACAGGCAGCAGGGCTTTGTGAGTGGAAAATCATGTATCACAAATTTGATTGCATTTTTTGAAAGCGTAACTAAGAAGGCAAATGAGGGTAGTGCAGTTGATGTTGTCTACATAGATTTTGACAAGGTGCCGCATAGCTAAGGGAGAAAAAAAACCAGAGAGTATAAGAACAAAGAACAAAAACAGCACGGGAAACAGGCCCTTCCGTCCAATGAGCCTGCACCGCCACCCTGATGTTCCCACCTCTACCCGCGATCCCTGTCCATGTTTATAGATCTATGGATTAAAAAACCAAATTTGAGACAATTTAGGGAGAATTTGTTTTGCCAATTAGCCTAAGAGCACATCTTTGGGATATGGGAGGAAACCGGAGCACCCGGAGAAAATCCCCACAAGCACGGGGAGAATGCACAAACTCCTACAGACACAGGCCCAAATCCATGTATCTGTACAGCACAGCGATAGTCACTGAGCTGTCGTGTTGCCCATCAAATGGTCCAGGTCAAGCGTACACTAACGCCGTGAAGCACTATGGGTAAAGGGTGAAAGGAGAAAAGTTTAAAGGGAATATTAAGGGGGGCTTCTTCACGCAGAGAGTGGTGGGAGTGTGGGATGAACTGCTGAATAAAGTGATAAGTGCGGAGTCACTTCTAACATTTAAGAAAAACTTGGACAGGTTCATGGATGAGAGGGATGTGGAGGGATATGGTTCAAGTGCAGGTCAGTGGGACCAAAAAATGGTTCGGCACAGACAAGAAGGGCCAAAAGGCCTGTTTCTGAGCTGTAATTTTCTATGGTTATATGGTTGGTTGTTGCATAAGGTGTCCAGGATGAGATATCTAAATAGATACAAAATTGGCTTCTTGACAGAATGTGAAGATGCCGGCGTTGGACTGGGATAAGCACAGTAAGAAGTTTCACAACACCAGGTTAAAGTCCAACAGGTCTATTTGGCAGCACAAGCTTTTGGAGCACTGCCCCTTCATCAGGTGAGTGGAAATTGTGTTCACAAACAGGGCATATGTAGACACAAACTCAATTTACAAGATAATAGTTGATTTGCAAGTCTTTACAGGTAATCATGTCATAAAAGATACAGATGGAGAGAGGACCAAGCACAAGTTAAAGAGATGTGTATTGTCTCCAGCTAGGACAGTTAGTGGATTTTGCAAACCCAGGCAAGCCATGGGGGTTACAGACAGTGTGGCATGAACCCAAGATCCTGGTTGAAACCATTCTCATGTATGCGGAACTTGGCTATCAGCCTCTGCTCAGCATTGTGTGTTATGAAGGCCATTTTAGAGATTGCTTATCTAAAGATCAGAGACTGAATGCCCATGATTGCTGAAGCATTCCCCATTGGAAGGGAACACTCCTGCCTGGTGATTGTCGAGCAGTGTCCATTCATCCATTTTTGTTGCATCGGCATGGTCTCCCCAATGTACCATGCCTCGGGACATCCTTTCCTGCAACGTAACAGATTGACAACATTGGCTGAGTCACAACAGTGTGTACCTGGTGGATGGTGTTCTCATACGAGATGATGGCATCTGTGTCAATGATCTGGCATAGCTTGCAGAGGTTGATGTGGCAGGGTGTGTGGTGTTGTGGTCACTGTTCTCCTGAAGGCTCCTCAGAAGACAAACATGGGACATGGCAGACAGAGTACCCTTTGTCATCCAGTAGTTCCCTGCTTGCAAAAGGACTGGATCATGATGATGATGATGGTGGTGTTGAATGATGGTAGTGCTTAATTTGGATTAAAGTAAGAGAGAGTTGCACAGTATCAGTCTCTTCCCAATTCCCATCTAGATCCAGTGGCAGGACAAGAATCAAGATGGCTGGAGGTGGGATGAGGCGCAGTGGATAACCAGGATGTCTTCCATGTCTTGTCCTGCTCTTCGCGTTCCACAACGCTTGCAGAGACTGCCTTCTTGACTGTTGGACCTTCTGTTGGTCTCTTCCGCTCAATCCACCGGACTCTGTCTTCACATGCTGGAATAGACAACTCCCTATCTCACCTAGGCTGAGACCCGTTGGCTACTCTCACCCGGTTTAGCCAGCTTGTCAAGGCCGTTGCCTGGAGTGTGGCCCCTGTCCCATGCAAACAACTACAGGGAGCCACAGATAAGAGCTGAGTGCCACGTGGGGACAAATGGTGGACAAACCGTCCTGAAAGGACGCAACGTGTTCCCCCACCAAAGGTACTACCCCTTCCTAACACCCCATACACGCCATTGTACATTTCTACTGTCTGCTCACTCTTCTGGAGTGGGTCTGCTTTCAGAGTCAAAGTGCAGCTTCCGCAAAGGTTGTTGGACTATTGACATGATTTTTGCTGTGCACCAACTTCAGGAGAGGTGTCTGGAACATAATCGCAAGCTCTACACAACCTTTGTTGACTTCGTGAAAGCCTTCAACAATGTAAGCCGATTTGGCTTGTGGAGAATCATGTCAAAGTTTGGCTGCCCTCCCAAAATCATTCAGATGGAACACCAGTTCCATGATGGCATGATGGTCAGAGTACTGGGTGGCGGAGAATCTCTGAGGCATTCCCAGTCACCAATTGCATCAAACAGGACTGTGTGCTCTCACTCACACTGTTCAGCATGATGTTTACTGCCATGCTGAATGATGCCTTCCAGAACAGTGTTGCTGGAATCAGTCTCAAGTACAGAGTAGATGGGAAGCTCTTCAACCTGAGGAGACTTCAAGCTATTACCAAAGTGAAGGAGATGTTCTGAGAGATTTCCTCTTTGTCGATGACTGCCCTATATACTGACTCAGAGCCAGAGGTGCAAGTCAGTATGGACAAAGCTTGTGACAACTTTGGACTCACCATCAACGTTCATGCACCAGCCTGCTCCTCATGCAACCTATAATCACAATCAAAGGGTGGAAACTACAGGCAGTGGATCAGTTCACTTATCTTGGCAGCATCTTCTCCCAAGCAGTGACTATTAATGCAGAAGTTAACTGAAGAATAGCAAAGGCAAGTTTTGATTTCGGTAGGCTGCGCTCCACTGTATGAGAACGTTGAGGAATCAGCCCAGCAACAAAACTGAAGGTCTACAGCGCCAGGGAACTCACTATCCTCCTGTATGCCTGTGAAGGCATGTAATCATTTCCATGTGACTTGACTTCGCAGAATATTACGCATCCATTAGCAAGACAAAGTACTAGACACTGAAGTTCTCTCCAGAGCAAATCTACCATCAGTCCACACATCGCAGTTGAGAGTGCAGACCCGGTGGGCAGGTCATGTCATCCGTATGTCAGACAAGTGCATACGCAAGCAGTTCCTTTTTGGGGGAACTCTCTGCTGGAAGACGTTCGCATGGAGGGCGTTTCAAAGATACACTCAAGGCCTCCCTGAAGTAACTTAACGTTGACACGACCACCTGCGAAACGCTTGCACAAAACCACCTTACCTGGCGCTGTCTCATCTACAAAGGCTGTCAATTTCACGAAGCAAGGTTATTGCACAACTTTTAGCGCGACTTGCCCAAGTCCAGAACCACCAGCGCGACAACTACAGTGACTACACAAATCTGTCCAATATGTGCCAGGACATTCTGTGCCCGAATTGGCCTGGTCAGTCATCTTCAGGCACACCACAACCAGCCTCAAAATGACTAATAGTGTAGAGGTCCTCGTCAATGACGATGGACAAGCAAACAAATGAACAGAGCAGAGAAAATATGACATTTTCTCGGGGCCTTCAACATGTCGTTGATGAAGATGAACATCTCGCCAAGGCCATCCCCACACCCCCGATTCTTGCCTTCAAACAACCGCACAACTTCAAACAGACCATTGTCCATAGCAAATTACCCAGCCTTCAGAACAGTGACCATGACATCACACAACCCTGCCATAGCAACCTCTGTAAGATATGCTGGATCATCAACACAATGCCATCATCTCACATGAGAACACCATCCACTAGGCATACAGTACATATTCTTGCAACTCAGCCAATGTTGTGTACCTGATGCGTTGCAGGAAAGGATGTCCCAAGGTACGGAACACTTGGTACGGGAGACAATGCAGACACTACAACAAACAACCCTCTACAATCACCCTCCTGTTTCTTCAAGAAGGTGAAGAAACACCACTCAACAGTCATCTTCCAGTTAGGGAACACTTCAGCAGTCACGGGCATTCAGCCTCTGATCTTTGGGTAAGCATTCTCCAAGGCAGCCTTCACGACACACGACAACGCAGAATCACTGAGCAGAATCTTATAGCCAAGTTCCGCACACGAGGATGGTCTCAACTGGGATCTTGGGTTCATGTCACACTATCTGTAACCCCATGACTTGCCTGGGCTTGAAAATCTCACAAATTGTCCTGGCTAGAGACAATACACATATTTTTAACTTGTGTTTGACCCTCTCTCCACTCACATTGTTTGTATCCTTAAGACTTGATTACCTTGAAAGACTCACTTTCTAATAATTATCTTGTAAGTTGAGTTAGTGTCTATATCTGCCCTGTTTGTGAACACAACTCCGAAAGCAGTGCTCCAAAAGCTTGTGCTGCCAAATAGACCTGGTGGACTTCAATCTAGTAGTGTGAGACTTCTTAGTCATCTTGAAGAAGCAAGAGAGTGATTGTAGAGGGTTGTTTTTTTCAAACTGGAGTCCTGTCACCAGTGGTGTGCCTCAGGGATCAGTACTGGATCCACTATTATTTGTCATTTATATTAATAATTTGGATGATTTAGTTAGTGAGTTTGCAGATGACACCAAGATTGGTGGCATGTTGGATGGTGAAGAAAGTTATGTCCAATTGCAATAGGATCTTGATCAATTGGGCCAGTGAACTGACGAATGGCAGATGGAGTTTAATTCAGACAAATGGGAGATGATGCATTTTGATCAATTGAACCAGGGCAGGATTTACTCAGTTAATGGTAGGGCATTGGGGAGAATTACGGAACAAAGAGATCTAGGGGTACATAGTCATAGCTCCTTGAAAGTGGAATCACAGGTGGACAGAGTGGTGAAGAAGGCATTCAGCACTCTTGGTTTCATTGGTCAGAACATTTAATTACAGGAGTTAGGACATCTTGTTGAAGTTGTACAAGACACTGGTAAGGCCACACTTGGAATACTGTGTGCAATTCTGGTCACCCAGTTATAGAAAGGATATTATTACACTAGAAAAAGTGCAGAAAAGATTTATTCAGGTGCTACCAGGACTTGATGGATTGAGTTATAAGGAGAGGCTGGATAGACTGGGACTTTTTTTTCTGGAGGAGGCTGAGGGGTGATCTTATAGAGATCTGTAAAATAATGTGGAGCACAGATCAGATAGTTAGTTAATATCTTTTCCAAAAGGTAGGGAATCTAAAACTAGAGGGCAGAGGTTTAAGGTAAGAGGGGAGAGATACAAAAGTGCCCAGAGGGATAGTTTTTAAACAGAGGTGATGAGTGTCTGGAACAAGCTGCCAAAAGCAATAGCAGAGGCCGGTACAATTTTATCTTTCAAAAAGCACTTAGATAGTTACATGGATAAGATGGGTATAGAGGGATATAGGACAAATGCAGGCAATTGGGATTAGCTTGACATCACCATGTTTTGAACTGGTAGATTTCTGTACTATTATGGTTCCATGACAGAAGTTTTCACTCTCACTTTATTTAATAGAATCATAGAATCCCTACAGTGCAGAAGGAGGCCATTCGGCCCGTTCAGTCTGCACTGACTGTCAAAAAGAGCATCTTATTCAGGCCTATCCCCAAAACTGCAAATCAATGAAGCTACAACACAGAACCATATGAATAGCAAGCAGTAGAAGCCACAAGTTTTAGATTTGAGTTAAGTGATCCCAAAAACAGATTAGATCAAAATTCTGCAGTACTCTGCTAATCCCCTTAACCTACACATCTTGGAACATTAAGAGATCATTTAGAATAGTCAGTCTACCTAAGTTGCATGTTTTTGGAGTGTGGGAGGAAACCAGAGCACCTGGAAGAAAGTCATGCTGAATCAGGGAGAATGTCTGAACTAATAAGGGAGGAATTGAACCTGGGTCCCTGGTTACTTCATAGTGCTAACTATTGGGCTGCCCTAAAT
The DNA here is from genome assembly GCA_024679065.1 of Sphyrna mokarran. Lineage (NCBI taxonomy): Eukaryota > Metazoa > Chordata > Chondrichthyes > Carcharhiniformes > Carcharhinidae > Sphyrna > Sphyrna mokarran. The sequence continues at coordinate 66,113,493 of JAGIQG010000013.1, forward strand.
GTTCATAAAACCAAATAGGTTTTACGTTCAGTACACTTTGTGTTATCTGGCTCTGTATCAGCCAGAATTCCCTTCCCACCAGATATAAGAACATCAGAACTAGGAGCAGGAGTAGACCATCTGGCCTCTCGAGCCTGCTCTGCCATTCCATAGGATCATGGCTGATCTTATCATGGACTCAGTTCACTTATCCGCCTACTCAACATAACCCTTAATACCTTTACTGTTCAAAAATGTATCAATCCTTGCCATAAAAACATTCAATGAGGTAGCTTCAATTGCTTCACTAGGCAGGGAATTCCACAGATTCACAACCCTTGGGTGAGGACTCAGTCTCAACTCAGTCCTAAATCTGCTTCCTCTTATTTTGAGGCCATGTCTCCTAGTTCTATTTTCACTTGCCAGTAGAAACAACCCCCCTGCATCTATCCTATCTATTTCCATCATAATCTTATATGTTTCTATAAGATCTCCCCTCATTCTTCAGAATTCCAATGAGTATGGCCCAAGTCTACACAGTCTCTCCTCATAAACCAACCCTCTCAACTTTGGAATCAACCTAATTAATCTCCTCTGCATCCCTTCCAGTGCCAGTATATCCTTTCTCAAGTAAGGAGACCAAAATTATACACAGTACTCCAGATATAGTCTTACCAGCATCTTATACTGCTGCAACATAACATCGCTATTTTTAAACGCTATCCCTCTAGCAATGAAGAATAAAATTCTATTTGCCTTCTTAATTACCTGCTGCAACTGCAAACTAACTTCTTGAGATTCTTGTATAAGAACACACAGGTCTCTCTGCATTGCGGTGTGCTGCAATTTTTTTAACATTTAAATAATAGTCCATTTTGGTGTTATTCCTACCAAAATGGATGACCTCACATTTACCAACATCATATTCCATCTGCTGGACTCTCGCCCCCTCACTTAGACTATCTATATCCCTTTGCAGACTTTCAGCATCCTCTGCACACTTTGCTCTGTCACTCATCTTAGTGTCATCTGTGAATTGTAACACACTGCACTGGTTCCCAACTCCAAATCATTTATGTAGGTCGTAAACAATTGCAATCCCAACACTGATCCCTGGGGCACACCAATAGTCACTGATCGCCGATCAGAAAAACGTCCACTTATCCCCACTCTTTGTTTTCTGTTAGTTGACTAATCTCTATCCAAGCTGATACGTTGCGCATAACACCAAAAATTGCATAGCAATTTTTGGTTCTGCACCTTGTCAAATGCTTTCTGGAAATCCAGATGCACCACATTCACGGATTCCACACCACTAGTCACTGAACGCCAACCAGAAAAACACTCATTTACCCCCACTCTTTGCTTTCTGTTAGTTAACCAATCCTCTATCCATGCTAATACATTACCTGTAACACCATGCAATTTTATCTTATGTAGCAGTCTTTGGTGAGGCACCTTGTCAAATGTCTTCTGGAAATCCAGATACCCCACATTCACAGATGCCCCATGTAATGTTCTCAAAGAATTCCACCAAATTCATCAATCATGTCCTTCCCTTTATGAACCCATGGGACAATTTATATCCAGATGTCTCACTATTTCTTCCTTGATGATAGATTCAAGCATTTTCCAGTGGAAAGTGATCTAAGAGGTTATACTGCAAGTTTGCAGCAGACTGAAAAGATTGAGTATGTGGATGTTAAGAAAGAGGATGTGTTGGAACTTTTAAATTCTATCAAGACAGATAAGTTGCCAGGATCAGATAGGATGTACCCCAAGTTACTGTGGGAGGTGAGCGAAGTGATTACAGAGCCCCTGGCGATGATCTTTGCATTGTCAATGGAGACGGGAGAGGTTCCTGAGAATTGGAGGATTGCGAATGTAGTCCCTATTTACAAGAAAGGAACAGGGATAGCCTAGGAAATTACTGACCGGTGAGTGTAACCTCAGTGGTTGGTAAGTTAGAACATAGAACATAGAACATTACAGCACAGAACAGGCCCTTCGGCCTTCGATGTTGCGCCGACCAATTAGGAAAAAGCAATGACCCTCTAACCTAAACCATTCCCTTTTCGTCCATAAACTTATCTACTAACCTCTTAAACGCCACCAAACTTGGCGAATCTACAACTGACGCAGGCAGGACATTCCATACCCTTACCACCCTCGGGGTAAAGAACCTACCTCTGACATCCGTCCTATAACCACCACCCCTTAATTTAAAACTATGTCCCCTCGTGCTAGCTTTCTCCATCCTAGGAAAAAGGCTATCACTGTCCACCCTATCTAAACCTCTAATCATCTTATATGTTTCGATCAGGTCCCCTCTTAGCCTCCTCCTTTCTAACGAAAACAAACTCAAATCCCTCAGCCTCTCCTCATAAGACCTGCCCTCCATACCAGGCAACATCCTGGTAAACCTCCTCTGTACCCTCTCCAATGCCTCCACATCTTTCTTATAATGTGGGGACCAGAACTGCACACAATACTCCAAGTGCAGCCGCACTAGAGTTTTGTACAGTTGCAACATGACGTTGCGGCTCCGAAATTCAATCCCCCTACCAATAAAAGCTAAGACTCCATATGCCTTCTTAACAACCTTATCGACTTGATTGCCAACTTTCAGGGATCTATGCACATATACACCAAGATCCCTCTGTTCATCAACACTATTAAGAGTCCTACCATTAGCCCTATACTCTACACATTTGTTATTCCTGCCAAAGTGAATTACCTCACACTTTTCCACATTAAACTCCATTTGCCACCTCTCGGCCCAGCTCTGCAACTTGTCCAAGTCTCTCTGTAAACTATAACACCCCTCTTCACTAACTACCACTCCTCCGACTTTGGTGTCATCCGCAAATTTACTAATCCATCCCTCAATACCCTCATCCAGATCATTTATAAAAATTACAAACAGCAGGGGCCCCAAAACAGATCCCTTAGGTACACCACTAGTAACCGAACTCCACGATAAATATCTTCCATCAACCACTACCCTCTGTCTTCTATCTGCTAGCCAATTCCTAATCCAATTAGCTAAATCACCCTCAATCCCATACATCTGCATTTTCTGCAGAAGCCTTCCATGTGCCACCTTATCGAACGCCTTACTGAAGTCCATATATACCACATCAACTGCCTTACCCCCATCCACCTCTTTTGTCACTTTTTCAAAAAACTCAATAAGGTTAGTAAGGCACGACCTACCCTTCACAAAAGCATGCTGACTATCCCCAATCAATTCATTTCTCTCTAAATAACTATAAATCCTATCCCTAATAATTCTCTCCTGTACTTTGCCCACAACAGAAGTAAGACTCACCGGCCTATAATTCCCCGGAAAGTCTCTCCTCCCCTTCTTGAACAATGGGACCACATTCGCTGTCCTCCAGTCTTCCGGCACTATACCCGTAACCAACAACGACCTGAAGATCAGAGCCAGAGGCTCTGCAATCGCCTCTCTCGCCTCCCAGAGAATCCTAGGGTAAATCCTGTCCGGCCCAGGGGACTTATCTAACTTCAAACCCTCAAGAATATCTAGCACATCCTCCTTATCTACTTCAATACTTTCCAGTTTGCAATCCTGTATCCCAGTGTTCTCCACAACTATATTTACATCTCCCTGCGTAGTTGATGCAGAAGATTCTGAGGGACAGGATTTATGAGCATTTAGAGAAGTTTAGCTTGATCAGAAATATCAACACGGTTTTGTCAAGGGCAGGCCATGCCTTACGAGCCTAATGGAATTCTTTGAAAATGTGACTGAACACATTGACGAAGGAAGAGCGGTGGATGTGGTTTACATGAATTTCAGCAAGACATTTGATAAGGTCCCCCATGCAAGACTTCTTGAGAAGGTGAGAGGGCATGGGATCCAAGGAGCTTTGGACTCATGGATCTGGAACTGGCTTGCCTGCAGAAGGCAGAGAGTAGTTGTGGATGGGTCATTTTCTGCATAAAGATTGGTCACCAGTGGAGTGCCCCAGGGATCTGTTCTGGGATCCTGGTTTGTTATTGTCACAAATGACCTGGATGAAGAAGTGAAAGGATGGGTTAGTAAGTTCACGGATGATACAAAGGTTGGTGGTGTTGTGGATAGTCTGGAGGGATGTCAGGAATTACAGCAAGACATAGATAGGATGCAAGATTGGGCGGAGAAGTGGCAAATGGATTTCAACACAGATAAATGTGTAGTGATCCATTTTGGCGGGATCAATGGGAGGAAGGAGTACAATATCAAGGGTAGGAGTCTTAGCAGTATTGAGGAGCAGAAGGATCTTGGGGTCCGAGTCCATAGGACTCTTAAATCCGCCACACAGGTAGAGGATGTGGTCAAGAAGACGCATGGCGTACTGGCCTTCATTAATCGAGGGATTGAGTTTAGGAGTTGGGAGGAAATGCTGCAACTTTATAAGACCCCACTTGGAGTACTATGCACAGTTCTGGTCGCCTCACTATGGGAAGGATGTGGAAGCTATTGAGAGGGTGCAGAGGAGATTTACAAGGATGTTGCCTGGATTGGGAGGCATGCCTTATGAAGATAGGTTGAGGGAGCAGGGACTGTTCTCCCTGGAGAGACAAAGATTGAGAGGCAACCTGATAGAGGTTTATAAAATGTTGAGAGGAATAGATGGGGTGGATTCTTGGAGGCTATTTCTCAGAGCTGAAATGATTGCTACAAGAAAACAAGATTTAAGGTGCTGGGGGGCAAGTACAGAGGAGATGTTAGAGGTAAGTTTTTCAGTCAGAGGGTGGTGAGTGAATGGAATCAGCTGCCATCAGTGATGGTGGAGGCAAACTTGCTGGGGTCTTTTGAAAGACTTCTGGATGAATACATAGGATTAAAAGGGATTGGGAGTTACAGATAGTTCTATGGCCTAATAGATATGGGTATGATCAGCACGTCTTTTACCTACCTCCTTTTTAAACAGTGGCATCATATTTGCTGTTTTCCAATCTGCGGGAACCACCCCAGAGTCCAGTGAATTTTGGTAAATTACCACTAATGCATTTGTTATTTCTTCTGCCATCTGTTCTAGTACCCTGGGATGCATTCCATCAGGACCTGGAGACTTGTCTACCTTTGGCTCCATTAACTTGTCCAATACTATCTCTTTTGTGATAATGGTAGTTTCTGGGTTCTCACCTGCCATAGCCTTCCTGTCATTAATTTTTGGCATGTTATTTGTGTCTTCTACTGTGAAGTCCGACACAAAATACCTGTTCAATGCCACAGCCATTTCCTCATTTCCAGTTATTACATCCCCCTTCTCATCCTCTAAAGGACCAATGTTTACTTTAGCCATTCTTTTTCATTTTGTATATTTGTGGAAACTTTTGCTATTTTTATATTCTGTGCTAGTTTACTCTCATAATCTGTTTTACTTTTCTTTCTCACTGTTTTCATGGCTTTCTGTTGACCTTTAAAGATTTCCCAATCCTCTAGGTTCCCACTAATCTTTGTCACTTTGTATGCATTTTCTTTCAATTTGATATGCTCCTTTATATCCCTAGATATCCACGGCTGATTATATCTTTTTCTACAGTCTTTCTTTATCACTGGTGTAAACTTCAGCTGAGCACTATGAAAGATCACTTTGAAAGTCCTCCCCTGTTCCTCAATTGTCCCACCATAAAGCTTTTGCAACCAGTCTATCTTAGCCCTCATCCTTTGTATTCTCCCTTCTTTAAGCATAATACACTTGTATTGGATTTTACCTTTTCATGCTCCATCTGTATTTTAAATTCAACCATACTGTGATCACTTCTTCTGAGAGAATCCCTAATTGCAAGTCTCATTATTATTAATTATTCCTATATCATTACACAGGACCAGATCTAGGATATCTTGCTTCCTTGTAGGTTCCGTTACATACTGTTCAAGAAAACTATCGCAAGTATGTTCTTTGAACTCCTCCTCAAGGCTACCTTAACCGACCTGGTTTGGCTAACTGACATGTAGATTAAAATCCCCATGATAATTGCTGTGCCACTTTTACATGCATCAGTTATTTCTCACCCACCATGATGTCATTATTTGGTGGCCTATAGTCTTTGCCTATCAATGACTTTTTCTCCTTACTTTTTCCAAATTGATTCCCAAATAGATTCAACCCTTTTTTCTATAGAATCTATATCATCACTCAGTACTGCCCTGATGTCATCCTTAAATGACAGAGCTACACCATCTCCCTTACATTCCTGTCGGTCCTTCTGAACAGTATGACACCCCTGGATATTTAACTCCCAGTAACCATCCTGCAACCATGTCTCCGTAATGGCCACCAAATCATATTCATTTGCAATGATTTGTGCCGTCAACTCAATTACTTTGTTTCGAATGCTACAAGCATTCAGATAAAATGCCCTATGCTCATTTTTATACCTTCCTTTTGACATTTCCATTAATAACATCTCCTGAGTTCTTCCTTTTTTCCTGATTTTTGATGTAATTGGAACATTCTCCCCACATTTTGTCCTTGCTCCCTTCTTCTTGGACTCCTTACATAAGTTCCCACCCCCCCCCCGGCATATTAGTTTAAACATTCCCCAATCATTCTAACAAACACTCCCCCTTGGACAGCAGTCCCAGTCCTGCTCAGGTGTAATCCATCCAATTTGTACAGGTTCAACCTCCCCCAGAACCAGTCCCAATGCCCCAGGAACCTAAAACCCTCTCACTCATGCCATCTCTTCAGCCACATATTTATCCGATACATCCTGTCATTTCTACTCTGACTAGCAAATGGCACCAGTAATTCTGAGATCACTACCTTTGAGATCTGATTTCTTAACTTTCTTCCTAAAGTCCGTATATTCTGCTTGAGGACCTCATCCTTTTTTTGTATCTATGTTGTTTGTACCATATATACCATGACACTGGCTATTTGCCCTCCCCCTTCAGAGTGTCCTGCAGCCACTCTGAGACATCCTTGACCCTAGCACCAGGGAGGCAACATATCATCCTGGAGTCTCGTTTGCGGCCACAGAAACACCCCTCTATTCCCCTTACAATTGAAGTCCCTGTAACTATTGCACTGGCACACTTTTTACCTCTCCCCTCTGCAACCAACTGTGATGCAACGTGTTTGGCTGCTGCTGCTTTCCCTAGAGAGGTCATTCCCCTCATTCACCTAATACAAATCCTCACTTTACAACCAGAAAAATTTCCCAAGTTATCCAGATCCTGTACTGGTAAACGGTATTTCTTTATAATTTAATTTGTATTTTAAAGTGCAATTGAAATCCAGAAGTAAAAATAAGTTGTTTCTTTACTATCTGAGTGTTTGCATGTTAGTTCATGCTATAGTATTGTGCTCTATTATTTCATTGGTAAAAAGAATTCTCCATTAATTGGCATTTTTGATGAACCAACACCATCCCATTCCCCATATGTGCCTAGATAATAAACACTATAGCTTCAATTGTGATGAATCCAAATATTTTGTTGTATTTGTCTGAAATAGCTTTTGGACTGTTTTCGTGGAGTCACGATCCAAATGGGTATAAAAGGGTTAACAGGCATTTTGGAATAATGGAAAATGTCGGGAATGGCAGACAGACTCATTAAAGGGAAGCCCACAATCCACCATGTCCAGGAGCATAACACAGGAAGTTGGCATTACTGGTGAATGTCACTTCCTACTGAGATAATGGTTCATGGAATCATCCATTTTAACCCTTACATATATGTTATGGGCCAGAACTGTACACACACCCCACCCAGCAGGTTATGATTTTACGCTGAGATAAGCAAGGTTTCAAAAGAGATGCCAGCCCTTGACTCAATTGAAGCTCTTAGCTGGTCAATTAATTACGGCATAAGGGCCATTGTCCATCAATTTTTAGGCTGTCCAGGGGGAGGAGGGGTGTGTGTGTGTGTGTGTGTGTGAGACCAAAGTTACATCTCAGGCAGGAAGGATGGTCTCTTTCAGAAGCCCTTTTCTGAAGCCAGGTATAAAATTGAACTGGATGTAAAGTCAAGGCGGGTGTAAACTCAGACTGATGGAGATGGATTTGAAATCAGTGGCTGATTCACTGTGGCCCATTTTCTGGCTCCTGATGAATGTTGAAGTGACTGGAATTCTTACAGTTGTGGAGAGAGGTTCTCTTCTTAACTTTCTGGATTGGAGTCAAGTCCAGCTCCAAATGAAGAATGGATGATGTGCGTATTTACCTCAGTTGCTACTGATACTTTAGAATTTACTCAATTCCAAGAGGAAATGTCAAACAATGAAGATCTCGTGCAGCCTGTTATCATGACAGACCATTGACCATTTTGTTACTTTGGATTCTTCCCAGGTTTTGGTATTGCCTGGCAACTTCCCAAACTCACACTGTTTACTCTGCTTAAATTCCTCACAAATCTGTTGAACTGTTTAACTGTGAAACTCTGATGGTTAATTTTTCAGTTTTCTGCTGTATGAAGGGAAAGGTCATTGCAATGACAGCAGGAAACAAGGCACAACCTGGTACAATGAGAGGAATGTACTCAAGTGTTAATGGACATATCTCAGCACCAGTCTCCCTCTTAACCCACTAAGCAAGGACAATAGCAGGATCCTATAGCACAAGTTAAAGAGAACTTGTATTTACAATTTCTGGACGTCACAAGGCAATGAAGCATTATTGAATGGCAGCCAATTTGCACACAGTACTGTCTTACCAATGAACCTTTTCAGTGATGTTAGTTGAGGGACAATTATTGCTTGGAACATCAGGGAGAATTTGAGGGAGAATTCTATCTGCCCTTCATCAGCTTGTGCTAGATCTTTTCACTTCCAACTGAGTGGGCTCTAAGGATCCTATTTTAACATGTCATCTGAAAGACAACATCTCCAGTGTTCTCTCATTCCCTGGAACATCAGCCTGGATAATGGGAGGGGTGTCATCACCCCTACACAGAGTGTTTTCCAGAGGCAGAGGCAACTCAGCATTTGTTGCTGGCCAGATATTCTGTTCCCATCAATGTCTTGGCATTTTACATGGCACACCATTATGTTGCTGGGGAATTGCCCTTGGCAGGACCAGAAGATCCCCTGGTGGGGGAGCTGGGACATCCTGCCCTTTGGATGAAATTTTTCCAATTAGTCAGAGAGTCAGGTTCTGACTGAAAACTGGCATGGTTTCTCTCCAGATACACAGCCTGGTTTTCAGACCAGATCTCCAGCCACCAGTTCTGGGTGTTATTGCATCTTTGTATTTCTGGTTTTCTGGTCATTTTGTTTTTAATTTTAGTTTTATATTACCTGTTTTGTTGTCAATGTCTTTTTTTTCACAACTCGAGCTCTTTCTCCTGAGGGATGTAAACTGTTTTGTACTATATTATGTTAAATACTTTATTGGGTATTTATTCTCATGTTTTACTCAGTAACATAGTAGCTCAAATATTGTGAAAAATCAACCTCTCCTTCACCTCACCATATCTAAAAAGCTTGGTAACTGTTTTGATTTTCTCCTTTTCCAAACAATTGATACCATAGACTCCCTATTGTGCAGAAAGAAGCCATCTGGCCCATTGATCTGGACTAACTTTCCGATAGAGCTCCTTCATCCTATCCCACAATCCCACACATTTACCATGGTCAATCCACTATGTTTGGACTGTGGGAGGAAACAGACATGGGGAGAATGTGCTGACTCCACACAGGATGTCACCTGAGGCCAGAATTAAACCCAGGATTCTGGCACTCTGAGGCTGCATTGCTAACCACAGGGCACCATGCCATCCCAGATAGATTGTGTCAATTGTTATCTCAGCCTCAAATTTGGCCAGTAACAGCACACATCCTCCTGGCAACTCTTTAAGAGCTACGTGTTTGAGGCAATATGTTTCACATATTCGACAATGTCAGCTCAGAGATTATGAAGTGCGAATATTGGCTTTAGTAGCAAGATGTATGGTACACCTGAACATCCCAGTATTTAAAGCAAGTATAATCCCTCAGTTGATTAGATATCCAGGGTGCAAAGTAGACATTGCTAAGCAGTGGAGATGTTAAATATTAACAAATATTTAAAGTAATGTTAAAGGTCTTAGATTATAGGAAAGGTTTGACTTTTGTAGCAGTAAGCGGCTGTGGATTTAACAAGATTAAGGAAAGAATTATGGTTTATGAAAATCTGTTTCTGCTAATTATGAATCTGATAAGCTTTTTTCATTATCTTTAGGATATATGTTGCTGTTGTATCTCAAAAACAACTTTGAATATTTCAAAGAGATTTTATTCCTCATTCATTCCTTCAAATGCCACTGAAAGAACTTATTAATGGGGCTGAGAAGAATATAATCATTTTCAAACAGTGGCTCTGTGTGTAACTGTGGCTGGCAGTATTAAGTGTGTTTGAATCTTGTACAAAGATACCCAAGTAATAATGTATAATTTTCTATTCTCATGAACACATTAATCTCATTTATAGTAATTACGCAATTCAGTCAAGCTTGTTAATTAGAACAAAGAACAAAACAGCGCAAGAAACAGTCTGCGCCACCACCTTGATGTTCCCACTTCTACTCATGATCCCCGTCTATGTGTATAGATCTATGCATTGGAATTAGTTTTAAAAATGTGATTATCTTTGTGTGAATTCAAGTCTCCGGTAGATTCTTTAACACAGAACATAGAACACTACAGCACAAACAGGCCCTTCGGCCCACAAGTTGCCCCGATCACATCTATACCTACCAATCCACAGACCTATCTATAACCCCCTATCCCATTAGTTCCTATATACTTATCCAGAAGTCTTTTAAAAGACCCCAGTGAGTTTGCCTCTACCACCTCCGACATCAGCCAATTCCATTCACTCACTACCCTCTGAGTGAAAAACTTACCCCTAACTTCCCCTCTGTATTTGCTTCCCTGCATCTTAAATCTGTGTCCTCTCATAGTGACCATTTCAGCTCGGGGAAATGGCCTCTGAGAATCCACCCTATCTATTCCTCTCAACATTTTATAAACCTCTACGTCTCTCCAGGGAGAACAGTCCCAGCTCCCTCAACCTATCTTCATCAGGCCTGCCTCCCAATCCAGGCAGCATCCTTGTAAATCTCCTCTGCACTCTCTCAATAGACTCTACATCCTTCCTATAATGAGGCGACCAGAACTGCGTACTCCAATTGGGGTCTGACAAGGGTCTTATAAAGCTGCATCATTACCTCCAGACTCCTAAACTCAATTCCTCAATTAATGAAGGCCAGTATACCGTACGCCTTCTTGACCACTTCCTCCACCTGCGAGGCCGATTTAAGAGTCCTATGGACCCGGACCCCAAGATTCTTCTGCTCTACAACACAGCTAAGACTCCTACCCCTTATATTGTACTCCTTCATCCCATTATTCTTGCCAAAATGAACCACTACACATTTATCCGCGTTGAAGTCCATCTGCCACTTCTCCGCCCAGTCTTGCATCCTGTCTATGTCCCGCTGCAACTTTTGGCATCCCTCCAGACCATCCACAACACCACCGACCTTTGTATCGTCGGCGAACTTGCTAACCCATCCCTCCACTTTCTCATCCAGGTCATTTATGAAAATGACAAACAGCAGGGGTCCCAGAACAGATCCCTGAGGCACTCCACTGGTTACCGACCTCCATGCAGAACAAGACCCATCCACAACCACTCTCTGCCTTCTGCCGGCAAGCCAGTTCTGGATCCACGAGGCCAAAGCCCCTTGGATCCCATGCCCTCTCACCTTCTCAAGAAGCCTTGCATGAGGGACCTTATCAAACGCCTTGCTAAAGTCCATGTCTACCACGTCCACCGCTCTTCCTTCGTCAATGTGTTCAGTCACATTTTCAAAGAACTCAACTTGGCTCGTAAGGCACGATCTGCCCTTGACAAAGCCATGCTGACTATTTCTGATCATTCTGAACTTCTCCAAATGTTCATAAATCTTATCCCTCAGAAGCCTCTCCATCAGCTTACCAACCACTGAAGTCAGACTCACCGGTCGGTAATTTCCTGGACTATCCCTGTTCCCTTTCTTAAAGATAGGAACCACATCCGCAATCCTCCAATCCTCCAGAACCTCTCCCGTTTCCATGGAAGACGCAAAGATCATCGCCAGGGGGTCTGCAATCACTTCCCTCACTTCCCGCAATAACCTGGGGTATATCCCGTCCGGTCCCGGCGAATTGTCTATCTTGATAGAATTTAACAGGTCTAACACATCCTCTTTCCTAACATCCACATACTCAATCTTTTCCGTATGCCTCAAACCTGCAGTGCAATCTCCCAGTTCACTTTCCATCGTGAATACCGAGGCAAAGTACTCATTAAGCACCTCTGCCATTTCTTCCAGATTCACACAGACTTTTCCCCCTTCACCTTTTATAGGCCCTATCCCTTCTCTTCTCATCCTTTTACTTTTCACATATTTGTAGAAGGCCTTAGGAAGGCCTTAATCTTACCCACCAAGGCCTTCTCATGAAATTTCTTGAATTCCATGTTGATTATGTACTTAAACGTAAGCTATTTAAAGAATTGACTCAGGCTATTCTATATCTATTGAATATAAGCTTCCAGATCTCAAGTTTGGGTACTCAAATCTTTTATAAAGTCTCCTGACAATGGTGAGAATTATTTAGGGATGGCGAGTTTTGATTAAGCTTATATATTCCATAATAAAGTGAAGGATTTCAATCAATTCCATTTATTTCCATCTTGGAGTCATAGCTGAGGATAAGGGACTGAAGTGAGGAACTTTTTAGGACTGAGATGAGGAAAAGAACAAAGAAAATTACAACACAGGAATAGGCCCTTCCGTCCCATGCTGCCTAACTGAACTAAAAACCCTGACTCTTCTGCGGACAATTTCCCATCTTATTCATGTATTTGTGCAAGCGCCTATGTGCAAAAAACTTGCCTCCTTTAAATATCTCCTTTAAATCTTGCCCTTCACACTTTAAATCAATGCCCCTTTGTAATTGGCTCTTCCACTATGGGAAAAAGCTTCTGACCATCCAATCTGTTCATGCCCCTCATAATCTTGTAAACTTCTTGCAGGTCGTCCTCAACCTCCATCGTTCCAGTGGGAACAAACCAAGTTTCTCCAATCTCTCTCATTGCTAATGTTCTCCATACAGACAACATCCTGATAAATCTTCTCCAAAGCCTCCACATCTTTCTTGTATTGAATTGAACACTATATTCTAAATGTAGCCTAACTAAGAGAATATGCCTGGGGTGCATAATGTTCTTTATAATGCTGGCTGCTTTTCCGAGGCAGCAGGAAGTGTAGAAAGAGTCAATGGATGGGAGGATTTGCGTGATGGAAAGGGCTTCATTCACAAGCCTTTGTAATTTCTTGTGGTCTTGGACAAGGCAGTGATACCAAGCTATGATACTACCAGAAAGAATGTTTTCTATGATGCATTTGTAAAAGTTGGTGAGAGTTGTGGCAGACATGCCAGATTTTCTTCATGTCCTAAGAAAGTAGAGTTCTTTGTGGGCTTTCTTAGCTATAGCATGGAAGGACCAGGAGAAGTTGTTGGTGATCTGGACACCTAAAACCTTGAAGCTTCTGGGACTAAAGAGATCAAGGGATCTGAGGGAAAGGGAGGGGTAGAGGTGGGAACATTGGTGTGGCAAGTTGGACTCATTGGGCTGAAGGGCCTGTTTCCCATGCTGTTTTGTTCTTTGTTCTTTGAAATCTGGATATTGAATTCGATGATCAGCTATGATCAAAATAAATGGAAGAGCAAGTTTAAAAGGCCAAATCGCCTACTTCTGCATCTATTTTCTATGTTTCAGTATATTGTCTTTGCTGATGCAAAAGTAATGTTTTAATTCGCCCCCTTTGTGTTCCTTCTGCTTTTTTGGCCTTTGCTACCTAACCAAAATCCATATTTTCCAGGTATTCCTATTTACAAAGCCAATCTCTCACCTGGATCACAACCCCTTTCGTATTTCACTTCTCACAAATCCACAGGCCCCGATATTGAGGTAGACATGAAGAGAGTGTGAGGTAAACCGTTAGTGTAGGAAAATGGAGGAAACCCAATAAGTTGGGCTCAGAGGTTTCAAGAAATGAAATGTCAGAATCTTATTATAATGTTTATCCTTTATTTCTTGCCCAGCTGACAGGCTGAGGACTGCTAGGAGGGGAACCATGGCAGGAGGAAGTAACTGGTAACACTGGGGGACCATTGGCAGCAATCATAGAGCAGGCTACAGAGTGGGGGCAATTCACCAGTCAAGTCTATAATAAAAGAAAGGCTATGATCAGCAGAAAGTGGCCGAAGTTTTTAATCATAAGACCTGGGAAAGGGATTCTGTTTCTCTTGGCCATAAGCTGTGTTATGAAAAGCACTTACTAGCATGACCCATCAACACCCATAAGCCATGTTTCTGAGTGCTGGAGAACATGGCAACTATGTTTAATTCAGGCTTTTAACTTCACTATGGAAACATGATTTAAATATGTTAATAATGTATTCTGTCTCTCCAAGATGGGGCACTTGCGCAGCGTGAAACTTTCTTCGTAAAAACTACAATACATGTTTCCACAACGGAAATAGGTTCCCTATATTTTAGGATAAAATCCCACCACCCCAAACTCTATCAGAATCCTCATGGATAGTTTACATCCATAGACTTCAACACAAAGGATATGAACTGTTTGCCTTTAACTACAACTTGCATTTGTATATTTCCTTCAACATTAAAAAAAATTCCAAAACTTCATAGGAACCTAATCAGATTAAATTAGAAACCAAAGGAAAGAAGGAGTTATTAAGGTAGGTAACCAAAGTTTTGTGAATGAAAGTGTCAAGGAGGAGAGAGAGAGGAAGGAGGGTCAGAGGTTGGGGCCAAGCTAGCTGATAAAACAGCCAGCAATGATGGAGCAAAAGAAGTAGGAGAAGAATGAGAGGTCAAAAATAGAGAAACACAAAGATCTTGAATATTCTAGGGCTGGAGGAGATTACAGAATGAGCGAAAGAAGAGGGGATGGAAGAATTAGGACATAAGGATAATTTTAATGTTGAGGCAATGATCCAGAAAGCCAGAGAGCCAGGGAACCATGGTGTATTAAGGAAGTCAGTTCACTAGTAAAGAGGAAAAAGGAGGCTTATTTAAAGATGAGACGTGAAGGCTCGGTTAGGGCACTGGACAGTTATAAATTAGCCAGGAAGGAGCTAAAGATAAGAAGAGCTAGAAGAGGACATGAGAAGACTTTGGCGGATAGGATAAAGGAGAACCCTAAAGCTTTTTATAGATATGTTAAGAATAAAAGATTGGTTAGGTCAAGATTAGGGCCAGTCAAAGACAGTAGTGGGAAGTTGTGCGTGGAGCCTGTAGAGATTGGTGAGGCACTGAATGAATATTTTTCGTCAGCCTTCATGCAGGAAGATGTCAACGGAGTTGGGGAGAATACTGGGATACAGGGTTGTGGACTAGACAGGATAGAGGTACATAAGGAGGTGTTAGCTATTCTTGAGTATGAAAATAGATAAATCCCCTGGGACAGATGGGGTTTATCCCAGGTTACTCTGGGAGGCTAGAGAGCAGATTGCAGAGCCTTTGGCTTTGATCTTCATGTCATCGTTGGCTACAGGTGTAGTTCTGGAAGACTGGAGGATGGCAAATGTTGTCCCCTTGTTTAAGAAGGGGAACAGAGACCATCCTGCAAATTATAGACCAGTGAGCCTTAGATCTGTAGTGGGGAAAGTTTTGGAAAGAACTATAAGGGATAGGATTTATAGTCAATTAGAAAGAAATGAATTGATTAGGGATAGTCAACATGGATTTGTGAAGGGAAGGTCGTGCCTCTCAAACCTTATTGAGTTTTTTGAAAAGGTGACCAAAGAGGTGGATAAGGGTAAGGCAGTTGATGTGGTGTATATGGACTTTAGCAAAGCGTTTGATAAGGTTTCCCATGGAAGACTACTGTAGAAAATGCAGATGCATGGGATTGAGGGAGATTTAGCAATATGGATTAGGAATTGGCTAGCTGATAGAAGACAGAGGGTGGTGTTTGATGGGATATATTCAACCTGGAGTTTAGTTACTAGTGGTGTACCTCAGGGATCTGTTTTGGGGCCACTGTTGTTTGTTGCTTTTATAAATGACCTGGATGAGGGTGTAGAGGGATGGATTAGTAAATTTGCTGATGACACCAAAGTCGGAGGAGTTGTAGACAGTGAGGATGGATGTTACAGTTTGCAAAGGTACATAGATAAGTTGCAGAGCTGGGCCGAGAAGAGGCAAATGGAGTTTAAAGTAGAAAAGTGTGAGGTGATTCACTTTGATAAGAGTAATATGTGTGCAGAATATAGGGCTAATGGTGGACTCTTAGTACAAAGAACAAAGAACAAAACAGCACGGGAAACAGGCCCTTCAGCCCAACGAGCCCACGCCGCCACCTCAATGTTCCCACCTCTACCCGCGATTCCCGTCCATGTTTATAGATCTATGGATTAAAAACCAAATTTGAGACAATTTAGGGAGAATTTGTTTTGCCAATTAGCCTAAGAGCACATCTTTGGGATGTGGGAGGAAACCGGAGCACCCGGAGAAAACCCACGCAAGCACGGGGAGAATGCGCAAACTCCCACAGACACAGGCCCAAATCCATGCATCTGCACAGCACAGCGATAGTCACTGAGCTGTCGTGTTGCCCATCAAATGGTCCAGGTCAAGCGTACACTAACGACGTGAAGCACTAGGATACTCTCGAAAAAAATCCAAGAGCAGCCCTCTCACGACCCATCGCGTGTATGCCCCTCGTTAGACAACAAGGTGGACCAAAGCACCTGTAGGATAAAAACAAGTACATCAATATCATCATCTATTTACACACTTCCCAGGGACTCCCAAGGCTCATGATCCCTATTTTAAATCAGTTTTCTATACCCCTCCATTCCCATTCTGTTCATGTGCCCATCTAAGTATTTCTTAAATAACTCCAGAGTACCTGCCTCCACCACTTTACTTGGCAGCGCATTCCATACCCCCACCACCCTCTGTGAAAAAACTCCCTCTAGCATCCAAATTATACCTTACCCCCCTCACCCTAAGCCCGTGACCCCTCGTGCTATTCGAGTCCATCCTAGGAAAAAGCTTAACCCTGTTTACTCTATCTATACGCCTCATAATCTTGTACACCTCTATTAGATCTCCTCTAAGTCTACGTCTTTCTAAGGAAAACAGTCACAATTTGCCTAACCTCTCCTCGTAACTCAGACCTTCCATAACAGGCAGCATCCTGGTAAACCTCCTCTGCACTCTCTCCAGAGTCTCCACGTGTAGTAAGGCGACCAGAACTGGACGCAGTATTCCAAATGAGGTCTAACCAACGTTTTATACAACTGCAACATTAAAGGCCAGCTCTTGTACTCTATACCCCTTCCTATAAAGGCTAGCATACTATATGCTTTCTTCACAACCTTCTCCACTTGCTCTGCCACCTTCAGAGACTTGTTCACCTGCACCCCCAGGTCCCTCTGCGTTTCTATACTCTTAATAGGTCTACCCTTTATCATATACCTCCCCTCTACATTCTTTCTCCCGAAATGCATCACCTCACATTTATCAGGATTGAATTCCATCTGCCATCTGTCTGCCCAAGCTACCAGCCTATCTATGTCCTGCTGCATCGCCTGACAATGCTCCTCACTATCCGCAAGTCCAGCCATCTTTGTATCATCTGCAAACTTGCTGATCACACCACTTACTCCCTCTTCCAAGTCATTTATATATATTACAAATAGAAGAGGTCCCAGTACCGAGCCCTGAGGCACACCACTAGTGACCGACCTCCAGCTAGAAAAACACCCTTCCACCATTACTCTCTGTCTCCTATTACCAAGCCAGTTACTTATCCATCTAGATACCTGTCCTTGTATCTCATTAGCCTTGACCTTCTCAACTAACCTCCCATGAGGGACTTTGTCAAACGCCTTAGTGAAATCCATATAGACGACATCAACAGCTCGCCCTTCGTCCACCGTTTTCGTCACTTCCTCAAAACATTCTACCAGGTTTGTAAGGCATGACCTCCCCTTAACAAATCCGTGCTGCGTATCCCTAATCAGATCGCAACGCTCTAAGTGCCTATACATCCTATCTCTAAGAATCCCCTCCAACAGCTTCCCTACCACTGGCGTCAAACTCACCGGTTTATAATTTCCAGGGTTATCCCTACTACCCTTTTTAAACAACAGTACAACATTAACTATTCTCCAGTCCTCTGGGACCTCACCTGTGTCCAAAGAAGAGACAAAGATTTGCATCAGAGGCCCAGCAATTTTACCTCGCACCTCCCCAAGCAGCCTGGGATAAATGCCATCAGGCCCCGGAGATTTATCAGTTTTAATGCTACCTAGAAGCTCTAACACTTCCTCCCTCGGTATGGATATTTCCCTCAACTGATCCACAGTTCCCTCAGAGACAGGAGCTGTCAACAAGTCCCTCTCCTTCGTGAATAGAAGAATTCCCTCGGGCTCTAAGCACAGTTCCCCTCCTCTGTCCCTAAGAGGTCCGATTTTTCCTCTAACCACCTTTTTATTCCTAACATAGGAGTAAAAAGCCTTTGGGTTTTCCTTAATCCTATCCACCAAAACCATTTCATGCCCCCTTTTTGCTCATCTAACTCCCATTTGAGCTCCCTCCTACTCTCTCTATATTCCTCCAACGTTGTTTCCGTTCCATAGAACATAGAACATAGAACAATACAGCACAGAACAGGCCCTTCGGCCTTCGATGTTGTGCCGACCAAAAATAAAAAGCAATGCCCCTCCTAACTAAACCATTCCCTTCTCTTCCATATACTTATCAACTAACCTCTTAAACGCCACCAAACTTGGCGCATCTACAACAGCTGCAGGCAGGGCATTCCACTCCCTAATCACTCTTTGAGTAAAGAACCTACCTCTGATATCCGTCCTATAACTCATACCCCTTAATTTAAAGCTGTGTCCCCTCGTGCTAGCTTTCTCCATCCTAGGAAAAAGGCTATCACTGTCCACCCTATCCAAACCTCTAATCATCTTATATGCTTCAATAAGATCCCCCCTTAGCCGCCTCCTTTCTAACGAAAACAACCTCAAATCCTTCAACCTCTCTTCATAGGACCTGCCCTCCATACCAGGCAACATCCTGGTAAACCTCCTCTGTACCCTCTCCAATGCCTCCACATCTTTCTTATAATGTGGCGACCAGAACTGCACACAATACTCCAAGTGCGGCCGCACTAGAGTTTTGTACAGTTGCAACATGATGCTGCGGCTCCTAAATTCAATCCCCCTACCAATAAAAGCTAAGACTCCATAAGCCTTCTTAACAACTTTATCCCAGCTGCTTTGACCTATCATACGCCTCTCTTTTCTTCCTAACCAAGTCCTCAATATCCCTAGTAATCCACGGTTCTCTAATCCTACCTTTCCCATCGTTCCTCTTGGCCGGCACATATCTATCTTGCAATATTTTCAGTATTCCCTTGAAAGAGTCCCACATGTCTTGCGTGGACTTACCCTCGAACAACCGTTCCCAATCAGTTTCCATAAGTTCCTGCCTAATCCGACCGTAGTTAGCCTTCCCCCAATTCAGCACCCTGCCCCAAGGGCAACAAGCATCCTTTTCCATCTGTACCCTAAAGTAGACAGAATTGTGGTCCCTGTTAGCCACATGTTCCCCTACTACAACATCGACCACCTGCCCTGGCTCATTACTCAGAACTAAATCCAATATAGCCCCTTCTCTAGTCGGGCTAGCCACATACTGTTCCAACGATCCTTCCAGTACACATTTTACAAATTCCTGCCCATCCAAACCCCCAGCTCTAGGTACCTTCCAATCCACCCTAGGGAGATTAAAATCTCCCACTATAACGACTCTGTTCTTTCTGCACCTATCCAAAATGTCTTTACATATGCCTTCTTCAATTACCCGCGGGCTGTTGGGTGGCCTATAATACACCCCTAGCATAGTAATTGCCCCCTTTCTATTCCTCAACTCCACCCACAGCGACTCCACTCCTAACTCCTCTGTATTGTCCTCCCTCTGCACCGCTGTGATGCTCTCCCTAACTAACAATGCCACTCCTCCACCTCTTCTGGACCTTCCTCTGTCACGCCTGAAACACTTATACCCAGGAATGTTCAGTTGCCGCTGCTCCCCTTCCTTTAACCACGTCTCTGTCACTGCAACCACACCCAAGTTCCTTGCAAACATTAGGGCCGTTTTTCCCGTTACGCTCCTCGCATTGAAACAGACACACTCCAGACCTCCAAGACCACTCGGAACCTCCTTCTCCCCGGTGCATCTCTTCTCATCCAAGCTTACTCCATCTCCCATCTCGCTCTCTACCGAGAGATCGGTCTCATCCCCTCCCCCCCTCCATATTTGTTTAAATCCTGCCAAAACACTCCAGCTAACCTCCCAGTTAAGATATTCACGCCCTTCCCATTCAAGTGTTCCCTATCCCTTCTATACAAGTGCCCTTCTTTCACAAAGACTTCCCAGTTATCCACAAATATGAAACCCTCTGCCCTACACCAATCCTTCAGCCACGCATTCAGCTGTAGGATCTCATTTCTCCTGGCTCCGCTATTACCCGTACCTGGAAGCAGCCCTGAGATCACACCCTCGAGGCCCTGTTCTTCAGCCTACCCCCCAATTCCCTGAACTGCCTTTGAAAATCCTCCCTGCTCTTTCTTCCTACATCCTTCTCTCCTACGTGAATAATCACATCCGCCTGGGCCCCCTCACCCTTCAAAATGCCCTCTACCCTGTCAGATACATCTTGCACCCCTGCTCCAGGGAGGCAAACTACCATCCTGGAGTCCCACCTTGGACCACGGAAACGCCTGTCCATTCCTTTAACCCTCCCATCCCCCACCACTATCTCCCTTTTAGCCCCCTTTCTCCCCTCTGAGGTACTCTGGTCCTCGTGCCTTGCCTTTTTGACCCCTCCGCCCTCGATATTTTGGGGGGCTGTCACTGGGGAAGTCTTTGGACTGTCTCCCCTCTCCTTTTTCCCCTTCCTGACAGTAATCCACCTGTAAGGGTCAGGCTCCCCCCCCTTAGGCTCCGGGTCTGCCACCCTACTCTGCCTCCCTTCCATGATTACCTCGTTCTCCCTGACTAAAAATGCATCTTCCAACTGGCGCTCTAGTTGCTCGACCCGAGCCCTCAGACGCTGCAGCTCCAAACACTTGACACATACGTGGACTTTCGGGAGAGGTCTTGCCTCCAGGAACTCGCACATATGACACCGTACACAGGTGAGGCGTCTTCCCTTAATCCCTGCCATTGTCATGACCACCTTTGGAGGTGTGAATGCAACTGGAAAACCAGTAGTACACTGTGTCTAAGCCTGCTCTCGCCCAAGCTCTGCGAGCCAAAGCCCTTATATCTCTCACTCTGCTTCCATACTCATTCCACTGCCCACTCCCAATGCTGCCCGCTGCCTACTGCCACTTTCTTTTTATACTCCCCGGTTTCCTTCCCAGCTAGCCCTAGGCCTAACTACAGCACCAAAAAGCACTCAAAAAGAAAGAGAGAAAAAAAAGCAAATTGAAAAATTCACACTCAGCCACCAGCACTTCCAAACACTCTGTCCCAGAGAGCAATGAGATGGATTCACAGGTGAGATGCTGATTTATACTAGTGTAGATGAGCAGAGAAATCTCGGTGTACAGGTGCATAGATCTCTGAAAGTTGGTACTCAAGTTGATAAGGTTGTTAAGAAGGCGTATAGTGTGTTAGCATTTATTGATAGAGGGATTGAATTTCAGAGCCGAAATGTTATGCTGCAACTGTACAAAACTCTGGTGCGGCTGCACTTGGAGTATTGTGTACAGTTTTGGTCGCCACATTATAAGAAAGATGTGGAGGCATTGGAAAAGGTGCAGAGGAGGTTTACCAGGATGTTGCCTGGTATGATGGGTAGGTCTTATGAGGAAAGGCTAAGGGACTTAAAGTTATTTTCATTAGAGAGAAGAAGACTAAGAGGTGACTTAATTGATACATACAAGATGATCAGAGGATTAGATAGGATGGATAGTGAGAACCTTTTTCCTCGGATGGAGATGGATAACACGAAGGGACATAGCTTTAAATGAAGGGGTGGTAGTTATAGGACAGATGTTAGAGGTAGGTTCTTTACTCAGAGGGTAGTAAGGGCGTGGAATGCCCTGCCTGCAGCAGTTGTGGACTCATCAAGTTTAAGGGCGTTCAAATGGGCAGTGGATAGGCATATGGATAGCATTGGAATAGTTTAGGATAGACGGTCATAAAATTGGTTACATTGGTCGGCGCAACATCGAGGGCCAAAGAGGCTGTACTGCGCTGTAATGTTCTACATTCTATGATGGATCAACAGCCATTGTTCATCATCATCTCAGGATCAATGGCCAAATGGGGCTTGATGGATTAATGGATGAATGGGGTTTGATGGAATAATGGATGAATGGGGCTTGATATGGGTTAGGACATGGGCATTCATTGAAAGAGTTTGGTGGAATGGGCCTTCCTCAAAAAAATATAATATTGTTCACTATAAAAAATGATAAAGTTAACACAGCTGAGGGAATCACCGTGCTGCTGCATGTAAACCCCACTAGCCCTGGAGCATGGCAGTACTATGGTAATATTGCTCAATCAATAAGTTTGGGTTGATGATCTGAGTTCAAATCCCACTGTAGCATTTGGGAGTTGGATTTAATCAAGAATATAAAGCTTGTATCAGTAATGGCAGCCAAAGAAATTATAATTGAAGTCCTTTAAGCAGGGAAATCTACTGTCCTTATTCAATCTGGATTCTGTACGGCTCCAGACTCACAGCAATGTCATTGATTCATAATTGTACTCTGAAATTGCCAAACAAGCTTTTTAGTTGTATTCATGAAGGTGGCCCATAAATGCCTTTGCAAGGACAACTAGGGGTGAGTAATAAATTCCGGCCTTGCCATAACAGCTACATTCTGTGAATAATTTTTTTAAAAATGTGTAGTAAGATAACACAATATTTTATAAGAACAAAGTGTCATACAATATAAGTTACTGTTGAACAGCCAGTTAATGGATTACAAGTGGATTTACAGGTAAGTAATTCTTAATTAAAGTATACTAAAATGGATTTATAATTGATTATCCTTGAAGCAATTTTTCAGTATACCTAATAATGGCATTGTATTTCAAGAATGAAATCTGAGGTTGTACAGAAATGTAAGATTCAGACAGGGTAAATAAGATTCCGGCTTGTGTAAGATTCAGACAGGGTAAATAAGATTCCGGCTTGTGTAAGATTCAGACAGGGTAAATAAGATTCCGGCTTGTGTAAGATTCAGACAGGGTAAATAAGATTCCGGCTTGTGTAAGATTCAGACAGGGTAAATAAGATTCCGGCTTGTGTAAGATTCAGACAGGGTAAATAAGATTCCGGCTTGTGTAAGATTCAGACAGGGTAAATAAGATTCCGGCTTGTGTAAGATTCAGACAGGGTAAATAAGATTCCGGCTTGTGTAAGATTCAGACAGGGTAAATAAGATTCCGGCTTGTGTAAGATTCAGACAGGGTAAATAAGATTCCGGCTTGTGTAAGATTCAGACAGGGTAAATAAGATTCCGGCTTGTGTAAGATTCAGACAGGGTAAATAAGATTCCGGCTTGTGTAAGATTCAGACAGGGTAAATAAGATTCCGGCTTGTGTAAGATTCAGACAGGGTAAATAAGATTCCGGCTTGTGTAAGATTCAGACAGGGTAAATAAGATTCCGGCTTGTGTAAGATTCAGACAGGGTAAATAAGATTCCGGTTTGTGTATGTCGGCGAGCGGGTGAAAGAAATGTTGCACCAATGCTGAACTAGTTCCAAAAGAAGGTGACTGACTTGAAACTTTCACTTTTTTCCCCTCTCCATGGATGCTGTCAGACATGCTGAGCATTTCTAGCACCTTATGTTTTTTTCCTTCCCTTTCAGTTCAAGTCACTGTGAAGTTAATCATTAGCAACATTTATCACATATTAATACAAAAATGAGCCTTAGGCAATTATCCATTATTAATATAGATCCAATGAAGGACTCAGTGACAGATCCAAACTCTGGAACAGAGTGAGTAGTGGCACATGGCGCAGTGGTTAGCATGGGTTCAATTCCAGGCTTGGATATCCATGCAGAGTCTGCATGTTCTCCCTATTTCTGCGTGGGGTTTCCTCTGAGTGCTCTGATTTCTTCCCACACTGTAAGGATGTGCAGGTTAGATGGATTGGCATGCTCAATTGAACCTTAATGTCCCAAGATGTGTAGGTTACAAGGATTACATAGAACATAGAACATAGAACATTACAGCACAGAACAGGCCCTTCGGCCTTCGATGTTGTGCCGACCAAAATAAAAAGCAATGCCCCTCCAAACTAAACCATTCCCTTCTCTTCCATATACTTATCAATTAACCTCTTAAACGCCACCAAACTTGGCGCATCTACAACAGCTGCAGGCAGGGCATTCCACTCCCTAATCACTCTTTGAGTAAAGAACCTACCTCTGATATCCGTCCTATAACTCATACCCCTTAATTTAAAGCTGTGTCCCCTCGTGCTAGCTTTCTCCATCCTAGGAAAAAGGCTATCACTGTCCACCCTATCTAAACCTCTAATCATCTTATATGTTTCAATAAGGTCCCCTCTTAGCCGCCTCCTTTCTAACGAAAACAACCTCAAATCCTTCAGCCTCTCTTCATAAGACCTGCCCTCCATACCAGGCAACATCCTGGTAAACCTCCTCTGTACCCTCTCCAATGCCTCCACATCTTTCTTATAATGTGGGGACCAGAACTGCACACAATACTCCAAGTGCGGCCGCACTAGAGTTTTGTACAGTTGCAACATGATGCTGCAGCTCCTAAATTCAATCCCCCTACCAATAAAAGCTAAGACTCCATATGCCTTCTTAACAACTTTATCCACTTGACTGCCTACTTTCAGGGATCTATTGACACATACACCAAGATCCTTCTGTTCCTCAACACTATTAAGAGCCCTACCATTAGCCCTATACTCTACACATTTATTGTTCCTGCCAAAGTGCATTACCTCACACTTTTCCACATTAAACTCCATTTGCCACCTCTCGGCCCAGCTCTGCAACTTGTCCAAGTCACTCTGTAAACTAATTAGCGGAATAAATAGGGATTGTAAAGAGATGTGGAGAGTCAGTTCAGATTTGATGGGCCGAATATCCTCCTTCTGCACTGTAGGGATTCTATGATTTCTATGAAAAGTAAATTAGAAACAATTTGAGACATAATGTGATAAGTTAGCAAGCCTGAGATAATTATGGATCGAATCTGGTCCTAGCATTACACAGAAATCATCAGAGTGGGGCTTAACAACGGCATTAAGAAAGGGAACAGGGATAGTTCAGGAAATTACCGACCGGTGAGTCTGACTTCAGTGGTTGGTAAGCTGATGGAGAGGCTTCTGAGGGATAAGATTTATGAACATTTGGAGAAGTTTAGAAATAGTCAGCATGGTTTTGTCAAGGGCAGGTCATGCCTTATGAGCCTAGTCGAGTTCTTCGAAAATGTGACTGAACACATTGACGAAGGAAGAGCGGTGGACATAGTGTACATGGACTTTAGCAAGGCGTTTGATAAGGTCCCCCATGCAAGGCTTCTGGAGAAGGAGAGAGGACATGGGGTCCAAAGGGCTTTGGCCTTGTGGATCCAGAACTGGCTTGCCGGCAGAAGGCAGAGAGTGGTTGTGGATGGGTCTTGTTCTACATGGAGGTCGGTAACCAGTGGAGTGCCTCAGGAATCTGTTCTGGGACCCCTGCTGTTTGTCATTTTTATAAATGACCTGGATGAGGAAGTGGAGGGATGGGTTAGTAAGTTCGCCGACAATACAAAGATCGGTGGTGTTGTGGATGGTCTGGAGGGATGTCAAAAGTTGCAGCGGGACATAGACAGGATGCAAGACTGGGCGGAGAAGTGGCAGATGGACTTCAACACGGATAAATGTATAGTGGTCCATTTTGGTCCAAGTTGCAGAGCTGGGCCGAGAGGTGGCAAATGGAGTTTAATGTGGAAAAGTGTGAGGTAATTCACTTTGGCAGGAATAACAAATGTGTAGAGTATAGGGCTAATGGTAGGACTCTTAATAGTGTTGATGAACAGAGGGATCTTGGTGTATGTGTGCATAGATCCCTGAAAGTTGGCAATCAAGTCGATAAGTTAGAACATAGAACATAGAACACTACAGCACAAACAGGCCCTTCGGCCCACAAGTTGTGCCGAACACATCAAAACCTACCCAGCCATAGACCTATCTATAACCCCCAATCCCATTGGATCCCATATACTCATCCAGAAGTCTTTTAAAAGACCCCAGCGAGTTCGCCTCGACCACCACCGACGGCAGCCGATTCCATTCACTCACCACCCTCTGAGTGAAAAACTTTCCCCTAGCATCCCCTCTGTACTTGCTTCCCTGCACCTTAAATCTGTGCCCTCTCGTCGCGACCATTTCAGCCCTGGGAAATAGTCTCTGAGAGTCCACCCTATCTATTCCTCTCAACATCTTGTAAACCTCTATCAGGTCGCCTCTCAACCTTCGTCTCTCCAGGGAGAACAGTCCCAGCTCCCTCAACCTGTCTTCATAAGGCATGCCTCCCAATCCAGGCAACATCCTTGTAAATCTCCTCTGCACCCTTTCAATAGCTTCCACGTCCTTCCTATAGTGAGGCGACCAGAACTGCGCACAGTACTCCAAGTGTGGTCTGACAAGGGTCCTATAAAGCTGCAGCATTACCTCCTGACTCCTGAACTCAATCCCTCGATGAATGAAGGCCAGTACACCGTAAGCTTTCTTAACCACATCCTCCACCTGGGAGGCCGATTTGAGAGTCTTATGGACCCGGACCCCAAGATCCCTCTGCTCTTCCACACAGCTAAGACTCCTACCTTTGATAGTGTACTCATTCATCCCGTTGGATCTGCCAAAATGGACCACAACACATTTATCCGCGTTGAAGTCCATCTGCCACTTCTCCGCCCAGTCTTGCATCCTGTCGATGTCATGCTGCAACTTCTGACATCCCTCCAGACCATCCACAACACCACCGACCTTCGTGTCATCGGCGAACTTACTCACCCATCCCTCCACTTCCTCATCCAGGTCATTTATGAAAATGACAAACAGCAAGGGTCCTAGAACAGATCCCTGGGGCACTCCACTGGTGACCGACCTCCATGCAGAAAAAGAGCCATCCACAACCACCCTCTGCCTTCTGCAGGCAAGCCAGTTCTGGATCCACAAGGCCAAAGCCCCTTGGATCCCATGGCCTCTCACCTTCTCAAGAAGTCTTGCATGTGGGACCTTGTCAAATGCCTTGCTGAAGTCCATGTACACCACGTCCACTGCTCTTCCTTCGTCAATGTGTTCAGTCACATTTTCGAAGAACTCAATTAAGCTCGTAAGGCATGACCTGCCTTTTACAAAACCATGCTGACTATTTCTAATCAACCTAAACTTCTCCAAATGCTCGTAAATCTTGTCCCTCACAAGCCTCTCCATCAGCTTACCAACCACTGAGGTCAGACTCACCAGTCGGTAATTTCCAGGACTATCCCTGTTCCCTTTCTTGAAAATAGGGAGCACATCCGCAATCCTCCAATCCTCCGGAACCTCTCCCGTCTCCATCGACGACGCAAAAATCATCGCCAGGGGCTCTGCAATGACATCCCTCACCTCCCACAATAACCTGGGGTACATCCCATCTGGTCCCGGAGACTTGTCTATCTTGATAGCATTTAAAAGTTCTAACACATCCGCTTCCTTAATATCTACATACTCAATCTTTTCAGTCTGCCGCAAACTTGTAGTGCATCCTCCCAGATCACTTTCCACCGTGAATACTGAGGCAAAGTACTCATTAAGCACCTCTGCCATTTCTTCCGGTTCCATACAGACTTTTCCCCCTTCACCTTTTATAGGTCCTATCCCTTCTCTTCTCATCCTTTTACTTTTCACATATTTGTAGAAGGCCTTGGGATTCTCCTTAATCCTACCAGCCAAGGCCTTCTCATGACCCCTTCTGGCTCTCCTAATTTCCTTTTTAAGCTCTCTTCTATAAGGCTTATACTTCTCTAGATCCCCAACATCTCCTAGCTCTTTGAACCTTTTATACAACTTTCTTTTCTTCCTGACTAGGTTCACCACAGCCTTCGTGCACCACAGTTCCCGCGTCCTACCAAAACCTCCTTGTCTCACCGGAACGTTGTTGTGCAAAGCTCCAGACAAGCATTCCTTGAATATCTGCCACCTTCCTTCTGTGCTTTTCCCCAAGAACACCTCCTTCCAGTTTATTCGCCCCAACATTTGCCTGATGTCTTCACATTTCCCCTTATTCCAGACAAACACCTTCCTACCTGCCTGATCCTATCCTTTTCCAATGCAAGGGTGAAGGAGATAGAATTATGATCTCCATCCCCAAGATGCTCTCCTACTGAGAGATCCATCACCTGTCCTGGTTCATTAGCTAGTACCAGGTCCAGTACAGCCTCTCCTCTTGTAGGCTTGTCCACGTGCTGTGTCAGGAAACCCTCCTGAACACACCTAACAAACTCCTCCCTATCCAAACCCCTTACCCTTGGGATATTCCAGTCGACGTTTGGGAAATTGAAGTCTCCCATCACAACAACTCTGTTATTTCTACATCTCTCCAGTATCTGTTTCCCTATCTGCACCTCAACTTCCCTGTCACTACTGGGCGGCCTATAGAATACACCCAGCAATGTCACCGACCCTTTGCTATTCCTAACTTCTACCCACAGAGACTCCATAGACATTCCCTCCTCGGTATCCACCTTCTCTGCAGCCATGACACTGTCCCTGATCAACAGTGCCACTCCACCACCTCTTTTGCCTCCCGCCCTGTCCTTCCTGAAGGATCTGAATCCCGGGACCTGTAGTACCCAGTCCTGTCCCTGAGACATCCAAGTCTCTGTAATGGCCACCACATCACAATCCCAAGCAGCAATCCCCGCCCTAAGTTCATCCACCTTATTTACTACACTCCTGGCATTAAAATAGACACAGCTCAGTCCCTCAGACTGGACATTTCCCTTCTCCCCCACTTGTGTAACCTGCCTCGAGTCCTTCCCTACCTGGGAGCTAACTTCCTTGCTCCCAGTCTCCACATCACTATTCCCTCCCCCTAACCTTTCTAGTTTAAAGTCCCCCCCAGTATCCCTAGCCAGTCTTCCCGCCAAGATATTAGTCCCCCTGGGATTCAGGTGCCACCCGTCTTTGCTGTACAGGTCACACCTGCCCCTGAAGAGGTCCCAATGATCCAGGAACCGGAATCCCTGCCCCCTGCTCCAGTCCCTCAGCCACGTATTCAACCTCCACCTCATACTATTCCTGCTTTCACTCTCCCGAGGCGCAAGCAGCAATCCTGAGATTACTACCTTCGCTTTCCTCTTTCTCAGCTGCCTACCCAGTTCCCTATAATCCCTTTTCATGTCCACTTCCCTCTTCCTGCCTATGTCAGTAGTACCTATATGTACTACAACTTCCAGTTCCTCACCCTCCCCTTTCAGGATGTCCGGGATGCGTCCAGAGACATCCCGAATCCCAGCTCCAGGGAGACATACCACCATCCGCGACTCCCGTCTGTGTCCACAAAAACGCCTGTCCGCCCCCCTCACTAGGGAGTCCCCTATAAGCACTGCCTTTTTGCTCTGTTTTTTAGATTTTTGTTTTTGTTCAGCTCCAGGGAGCTGGCCACCGCTGCCTCCCTTGGATGAGCTGTCCCCCACAGTAGTACTCAGGCAAGAGTACTTATTTTGAAGGGGACATCCACCGGTGTACTCTCCATCACCTGAGGTTTCCCCTTCCTAATAGTTACCCATGTGCCTTCTTCCCTTTGCCCTGGTGTGACTACTTGTCTGTAGCTCCTATCAATAATCTCCTCATTCTCCCTAATGAGTCGAAAGGTCCTCAAGCTGCATTTTCAGTTCTTTTACCTGGTCCCGTAGGGATTGCAGCTCCACACAGCGATCACAGGTATGGACATCTGGGAGACCAGCAGCCTCCAAGACCTCCCACATGTTACACTGGCAACAACATGCTGGCTTCACACCCATGCTTGCCCCTTTTTAGTAACCCAGAGAAAAAAAAAGTAAGAAAGATTAAAACTTACCTTGCCTCCCCTTTTTGCTTAGGCCCTGTGAGCCAAGGACCTTACAGCTCACACAAAAACAAACTTACCTGCTCCTTCTCAGAGCTCCTCTCTCTCTCTCTCTTTTTTTAGGTTAGAGGAGGGGGTGGAGGTTGGGATACTCTACTTGTGATACACACCACTCCAATTTATAGTGAGGTTGGAAAAAAAAACTACACTACCCAAGGTGCTTTGCAACACCTTCCGGGTTTACAAGTTTAAAATGTTTAAAAAAAACTAGTAAAATTTAGACTTAAAAATCGCTCTACTCACTCACAAGCTCTCCACTCGCAAATCGCTGCCTCTCCACAGTGCTCCCAAGGAACAATTAGGTTGTTAAGAAGGCATGTGGAATCTTAGCTTTTATTGGTAGGGGGATTAAATTTCAGAGCCGCAACGTCATGTTGCAACTGTACAAAACTCTAGTGCGGCCGCACTTGGAGTATTGTGTACAGTTCTGGTCCCCGCATTATAAGAAAGATGTGGAGGCATTGGAGAGGGTACAGAGGAGGTTTACCATGATGTTGCCTGGTATGGAGGGCAGGTCTTATGAAGAGAGGCTGAGGGATTTGAGGTTGTTTTCGTTAGAAAGGAGGCGGCTAAGAGGGGACCTAATCGAAACATATAAGATGATTAGAGGTTTAGATAGGGTGGACAGTGATAGCCTTTTTCCTAGGATGGAGAAAGCTAGCAAGAGGGGACACAGCTTTAAATTAAGGGGTGGTGGTTTTAGGACAGATGTCAGAGGTAGGTTCTTTACCCAGAGGGTGGTAAGAGTATGGAATGTCTTGCCTGCGTTGGTTGTAGATGCGCCAAGTTTGGTGGCATTTAAGAGGTTAGTAGATAAGTTTATGGATGAAAGGGAATGGTTTAGGTTAGAGGGTCATTGCTTTTTTCATAATTGGTCGGCGCAACATCGAAGGCCAAAGGGCCTGTTCTGCGCTGTAATGTTCTATGTTCTACGAGAGGACACAGATTTAAGGTGCAGGGAAGCAAATACAAAGGAGATGTCAGGGGTAAGTTTTTCACTCAGGAGGGTGGTGAGTGAATGGAACTGACTGCCGTCGGAGATTGTTGAGGCAAACTCTCTGGGGTCTTTTAAAAGATTTCTGGATGAGTATATGGAAAAGAATAGGATAGGGGGTTATAGATAGGTCTGTGGATTGGTAGATGTGATCGGTGCAACTCGTGGGCCGAAGGGCCTGTTTGTGCTGTATTGTTCTATGTTCTAGCAGAAAAATGATTTTCCAGTTGTTGTGATAAGATGAATCTAAATAGAAATCTATGTCAGTTGACTTTATGAAAAAGTCAATCTTCATATGCTGTTTGCCTTTTAATACAATCTTTCAGTTTTCGGATTTTTGTCAACAGAAATGATATAGAATACTGTAAGAGTGTAAGTTGTTATTTTGTGTGAGTGTTGTTAATGTTTTTCTGGTTTTTACCTCTCTCTGACTGTGGAACGAGAGTGCGATAGTGTTTGGAGACAGCCAATGTTTTGTCAAAATGCTACCGCCATGTTGGGGTGTGGGTTATGCTTGTTGGATGTCTTTTTGGCCCATTTCTTTCATATGTTTCCATTAAGAAGTTGAGAGGAGCAGGATTTTCTTTTGTGAAATTATTTTGCCATCCTCTAGAGCCAGAGGAAAATTAGATATGAGAAACTTGTCACCACTGCCACAGGCCACAGCCTTATCTGTGGCAATTCCAATCAATTTCCACTTGAAATCTCTGCCAATTAGTATTTAGATGGGCTTGATTGGCCCTTTAGTTGTTGTTAGGTGTGGTTCTGATTTATATGCTTGCACACCAACTGAAATGTCGCAAGGTAGCATCATGACATCAGGACACTGACCTGACATCATCACTCCCCATTTTGTGACTATCGTGTCCATCATGTGGCCATTTGCTAAGTGCAAAGTTCTGGCCTGAGTGTGACAGATAGAGGTTGTTGGTGTAAGTGGATGGGGGTGCGAGGGTTGAGTAATCTGCAAGGCTAACGCTCCTGTTGATGGGATTGTTAGGATATGGCATGTAAAGGTGAATTCAATAAATTTGACCACTTGTGTGCAATCACTGTGGCACTACATCCAGTTCCTCGGGCATCACAAATCAAAGGTGACTCAATATGCGTTGAATCAACAAAGGCATTATTGCCAAACAAAGAATATATATACAAGGTCAGACTAAATCATAATGCAGCTGTTCTACTGAACTCCTTGGCCCCAGCTGTGAGTCCCTCCTTGACCTGTGGTACACGTCCATTTGCCAATTGTCTCAGCTTCCTGCTGTGACAGTCCATAGTGTTCAGATTGATAACATGGCCCTCTAGAAAATCCCCTCTTAAAGGAACACAGCCAATCAGCTTCCATTGCTTTCTCAGAGTTTACCTCAATACCCTCCTGTTTCCCTGTGGATAGAGAATATCACTCCTCCTCTCCACCTCCTATGGCCTTGTCACTGGCTCAGAGCATCTATTTTTGCAAAAATGTATTTCGTTGTAAACTTTCTGAAAGAACATTGCAGAGAATTTCAAAATGGCTGTCACACTTGGTGCAATAATATTCAGGTTGTCAGCACAGACCAAGGTGCACCCTGAGGAACTTTGATACAATTGAGATTCATTATATATTTTCAATGTGAGTCATCCAGCCCAACACAGTTCTGTATAAATCTAGCCCCTCTGTTCATTATAGTTGAAAGATCTTAGACAGGAACCTTCTCCATTGCGCCTCTGTGGCAGCTGCCCTCAAGGTTTAGAGAGTCCCTCAGCATATAGTCCTGGGCTTTGGGATGAACCACTCTGCAACACACAGTCATGGACAACACCTTCTCCTGTCACTGATTCGGAGAATGGTTTTTTACATCACTGGCCCAGAGAGCCTTATTTCTTTTAATGTTATCCCTTTCTCAGGGTTACAAAGCCAGTGTACAAAGTGAACAAGGCAAGTCCTTAACCAATCTCTTTGCTTGGTCCAGAAAGCAACTCAAATTTAAATTGAACCCAATTCATCGTCCCTATGTGGAAGACATGCTGAGTCCAAACTGGCAAGAACAGACATTACACCTGATCTCAGATTTGATCCTACACTTGATCTGAACTAAGAAATAAAACATATTCTTCACCCATTGACTGGTAGTTAGTTTTCTCCATGCTCAGAATGTCTTCTCAGGCACGTCAGGTATTACTGCACCTTCCCTTTAAGAGATGCAAGCAAACTTTATGTACTGCTAGCCTCACAAACTTGGGGCCTTCAGTTGAGGCAAGCAACCACTCGACAGCCTGTTTAGTACTGGGGTGCACACAGCCATCGCGCAAATCAATAAGGAACACAAAGATGTCAAACGCTCCCAACCAAGAAGTGTAGGTTCAGATGCCATATCAGGAAACTGAGCATAAACACTTCAGTGTCATCCTGAGGGAGTGCTGCAATATATTCTGGATCCCATAAATTGTTAAAAGATATTTTGAGAGACAGGATCTACAGGCATTTAGAGTCACAAGGACTGATTAGGGACAGTCAGCATGGCTTTGTGAGTGGAAAATCATATCTCACAAATTTGATTGAATTTTTTGAAGGTGTAACTAAGAAGGTAGATGAAAGCAGTGCAGTTGATGTTGTCTATATGGACTTTAGCAAGCCTTTGATAAGATACCGTATAGTAAATTGTTTTCTCAGGTTAAATCTCATAGGATCCAGGTATCTAAATGGTTGAGGTATCTAAATGGATGCAAAATTGGTTTCTTGACAGAAGCCAGTTTTAGAGGGTTGTGTTTCAAACTGGAGGCCTGTGACCAGTGGTGTGCCTCAGGGATCAGTGCTGGGACCACTGTTATTTGTCATTTATATGAATGATTTGGATGAGAATGTAGGAGGCATGGTTAGTAAGTTTGTAGATGATACCAAGGTTAGTGGCATGGTGGACAGTGAAGAAAGTTATCTCCAATTGCAAAGGGATCTTGGTCAATTGGGCCAGTGGCTGATGAATGGCAGATGGAGTTTAATTTAAACAAATGCAACGTGATGCATTTTGGTAGATTGAACCAGGGTAAGACTTACTCAGTTAATGGTAGGGCACTGGGGAGAGATACAGAACAAAGGGATCTAGGGGTACATGTTCATAGCTCCTTGAAAGTGGAGTCACAGGTGGACAGAGTGGTGAAGAAGGCATTTGGCATGCTTGGCTTCAGAGGTCAGAACATTGAATACAGGAATTGGAATGTCTTGTTGAAGTTGTACAAGATATTGGTAAGGCCATGTTAGGAATATGTGCACAATTCTGATCATCCCATTAAAGAAAGGATATTACTAAACTAGAAAGAATGCAGAAAAGATTTACTAGAATGCTACCAGAATTTGTTGAATTGAGTTATGAGGAGAGGCTAGATAAACTGTGACTTTTTGTCTGGAGTGTAGGAGGCTGAGGGGTGGTCTTGTAGAGGTCTATAAAATAATGAGGGGCACAGGTCAGCTAGATAGTCAATATATTTTCCTAAAGTAGGAGTGCCTACAACTAGAGGGCATAGGTTTAAGATGAGACAGGAGAGATACAAAAGTGTCCAAAGGGGCAACTTTTTCACGCAGAGGTAATAGTAGAGGCAGGTACAATTTTGTCTTTTAAAAAGCATTTAGGTAATTATGTGAGTACGATGGATATAGAAGGATATGGGCAAATACGGGCAATTGGGATTATCTTAGGGGTTTTAAAGAAAAGGTTGCATGGACAAGTTGGGCCGAAGGGTCTGTTTTCATGCTGTAAACTTCTATGAGACATTACATGAAAGTCACATCTCTTGGGTAGATGTAAAAGATCCCATGGCATATTTCACAAATGTGCAGAATAGCTTTTCCTGGTATCCTGGCAAATATCTATCTCCCAAATGTCATTGCTAAAGCTGTTTATCTACTCATTACCTCATTGTTTTTCTGGTGATTGCTATGTGAAAATTAGCTGCTGTCTTCCCTCCATCACAACAGTGATACATCACAAGAAATATTTCATTGGTTAGAAAGAATTTTGGGATGACCCAAGGTTGCGAAAGACACAACACTTTATTTTTGCTTGGTTTGAACTTTGGAACTCATTTTGGAATTTTGCCATTTATTGCTAATGAAATAGAGTATAAAAGTAGGGAAGTGCTGTTGTAACTGTATATTGTACATTAGAGACACTGCATCTGGAGTACTGTTGCACAGTTTGGTCCCCTTACTTGAGGAGGGATGCAAATGCATTAAAAGTGGTTGAGAGAAGGTTCACTAGATTGATTCCAGCAATGAAGAGCTTGCCTTATGAAGAGAAATTGAGCAGTGCAATTGATATATAAGATGCTAAAGGGGATTGACAGGGGTAGACGTAGAGCAGATGTTTCCTTTGTTTAACATTCTAGAATGCAAGTCCATAGTTTTAGGCAAAGGGGGTGGCAAATTTAAAACAGAAATGAGGAAGAATTACTTCAGTCAAAGGATTGTGATTCTGTGGAATTCTGTACCCCAGAGTGCAGTAGATGCTGGAACACTGAACAAATTTGAGGAGATTGATAAGTTTCTAATTAGTAGCAGGATGAAAGATATGGGGAACGGGCAGGAAGATGGAGATGAGGCCGAGATGAGATCAACCATGATCGTATTGAATGGCAGAGCAGGCTTGAGGGACTGATTGCTCCTCTTTTTATGTAAACAATATTAATGAAGAACATTTTTGCAAATTCTGCAGCAAATATTTAATGTTGATCTGAAGAAACGGTCTATTAAATATTTTGCAACTTCTATTCCTGTACAATTTTGCTTTTACCCTGTGCATTTTACATCTGATACTTGTACTGTCTTTTATATTCTGGACTTTGTACTGTCACTAAAGAAATTTCTTAGCTGTTAAGTCTTTGTGGAGCTCAATGTGAAGCTGAAGTTGATTCTAATTGTGTAATTCCAATACAAAACATTCTCTAACAGTTAAAGCTTCAACATTTTTGAACAGCCTTGGGTTACAACTCATTCTGTCTGAACATTTTTCATCATCTGTTTGAATAGTACAGGTTGGTGAGCTCTGTATGTGTCCAGAAGACTTTTAGTAAACATTTGCTTTGCTAAAGGACTTGCATTGTCAATAATTTCTGTGTATTTTGACAAAGGTAGATTAGTAGGATGATCATGGGTTAACTGGACAGCTCTTTCAAAGGACTAGCATAGATATGGTCATGATGGGCTTAATGGCCTCTTTCTGCATTGTCAGATGTGGTAAATTGGTGGGATTTCATCAGAAAATTAGGATCCTGCCAGTGTTCCCCCAAAATTGACATTGGGATGATGGGTGAGAAAGGTGGTTGAAGCACGCAATGACTTCTAAATTCTCTGTGCAGAGGTGGCACAGAGGTTAGTACAGATGCCTCACAGTGCCAGGAACACAGGTTCAATTTGTGGCGTGAGTCACTGTCTGTGCAGAATTTGTATGGTCTCCCCGTTTCTACGTGGGTTTTCTCTGGGTACTCCAGTTTCCTCCCATAGTCCAAACGTTGTGCTGATTAGATGCATTGGCCGTGCTAAATTCTTCCTTAGTGTACCCTAGTGTGGTGACTAGACAGTTTTCAGAGTAACTTCATTGAAATTTTAATATGAGGTTACTTGTGACTCTATAAATAAACTTCAAAGAAAGAAAGACATTTGGCCACTATTTCTTCCTCTTTGGTCCAACATCCCTGGTGTCACAAATGCTGAATTTTATAAGACAATTACATTTTAAGATATCCCCTTTAATTTAAAATAAAATAGAATGTCCTGAAAAGGGGGATGGTGAATCCCTGGTAAGCGTTTGGGTTTACAGCAATGCTCATGTGATCTCAGATTACCATGGGGAGGGAAGCTTCAATAGAAACACATTGAGGTGTCGAGTGGCAGTCTTAGCACTTTTCTGAAGACAGAACAAAAGAGGCCTCACTGCCGAGACTTGAGTACAAAGACTGCTGCTGTGGAGAAAGGAAAATCTGTCTGAGAGCAAAATCAAGCAGAATATTTTAAGGGTTTGTAGATAATAATAAGAGGAAAGGTTAACTAGACTAGCTGGATGTCTTTGCACCGAAATACTCCAAGTGGGCAGCACTCTGTTCAAAGCACATCAGATAGATCATTGAAACCCTACAGTGCAGAAAGAGGCCATTTAGCCCATTGAGGCTGCACTGACCACAATCCCACCTAAGCTCTATCCCCATATCCCTACATATTATAGAACATAGAACATAGAACACTACAGCACAGAACAGGCCCTTCGGCCTCCGATGTTGTGCCGACCAATATAAAAAGCAATGCCCCTCCAAACTAAACCATTCCCTTCTCTTCCATAAACTTATCAACTAACCTCTTAAACGCCACCAAACTTGGCGCATCTACAACAGCTGCAGGCAGGGCATTCCACCCCCTAATCACTCTTTGAGTAAAGAACCTACCTCTGATATCCGTCCTATAACTCATACCCCTTAATTTAAAGCTGTGTCCCCTCGTGCTAGCTTTCTCCATCCTAGGAAAAAGGCTATCACTGTCCACCCTATCTAAACTCTAATCATCTTATATGTTTCAATAAGGTCTCCTCTTAGCCGCCTTCTTTCTAATGAAAACAACCTCAAAACCCTCAGCCTCTCTTCATAAGACCTGCCCTCCATACCAGGCAACATCCTGGTAAACCTCCTCTGTACCTCTCCAATGCCTCCACATCTTTCTTATAATGCGGGGACCAGAACTGCACACAATACTCCAAGTGCGGCCGCACTAGAGTTTTGTACAGTTGCAACATGATGCTGCGGCTCCTAAATTCAAGCCCCCTACCAATAAAAGCTAAGACTCCATATGCCTTCTTAACAACTTTATCCACTTGACTGCCTACGTTCAGGGATCTATTGACACATACACCAAGATCCTTCTGTTCCTCAACACTATTAAGAGCCCTACCATTAGCCCTATATTCTACACATTTATTGTTCCTGCCAAAGTGCATTACCTCACACTTTTCCACATTCAACTCCATTTGCCACCTCTCGGCCCAGCTCTGCAACTTGTCCAAGTCACTCTGTAAACTATAACACCCCTCTTCACTATCTACCACTCCACCGACTTTAGTGTCATCTGCAAATTTACTAATCCATCCTTCAATACCCTCATCCAGATCATTTATAAAAATTACAAACAGCAGGGGCCCCTGCTAATCCCTCTAACCTATACAACTAAGGACAGTAAGGGGCAATTTCTGGCTTGGCCAATCAATCTAACCCACACATCTTTGGATTGTGGGAAGAAACCCATGCAGTCACAAGGAGAATGTGCAAACTCTACAGAGACAGTGAACCAAGCTGAGAATCAAACTCAGGTCCCTGGAGCTGTGAAGCAGCAGTGCTAACCACTGTGGTGCTGTGCCGCCTCACTCATGTTTAAAAAGAAGAGGACCAGAATAGGGCACAGGTTTCCCTTTCTGGGGTGTATGTAGTGGGCCCAATTTTCCCATCCCAACGCGCACATTTACCAATGTGTGGGGTTGAGGGATGTGCGTGTTGGCTATTTCACGGGATTCCTACATGCATTCCTGACGCATGTTCTTCTCCCACTGCTAGAGACATGCGCAGTTGAGGCCACACTGGAAACCAGTGGGAAAACTAGGTAAGTGATTTTAATCTATTTTTTATGTAATTTAAATGTCATTATCGGGCTCAGGACTGAATTCTTCAGGCCCAATAACATCTCCAACCCAACCGGGAGCATTTCACTCCGGCAGGATCTAGAGTAGCTCTCCACATTTGGGGAACTAGTGGGAGGCCCTGCTGGAGTGAAGAGAGGATAATTGGGGCTGCTCATGGGTTGGGTGGCAGAAAGGTGATGCCCCCTGGGCATGGTCAGCCTATCAGTGCCCACCTGTTCCCTTGGCATTCTTCAAGGGGCAAAGTGCCCATGCTCCGAGGCACATTGAGGTGGGCATCAAGTAGTACCAAAGGGACAGGTCCTATTGTGGGTGGGATTAGGAATGGTCGGTGGAGGGTGAGGGGTCCACTCTGCAATATGGATCAGTCAGGGCTGGAGAGAGACAGCGATTGGGGCAAGCTGGGGGACAGGCGGGAGTGGTCTGTCTACTGGGGTGTGGTCTGCCATGGGAGTGCAGGGTTGGAGATCGGAGCACTCCGGGACAGGGAATGTGGGTGTTAGAGCTGTTCCCGGGAATGATTGTGAGGGCTGCGGCTGAGCTATGCGGGGGCGGGGGGCGAGTGTAGGACAGTACTGCCAGGATCCTGGGCGATAGAGCTGGCCAGCAAATGGGAGTCTGACAGGTCAGAGCCACAGAACATGTGCAAGAGACCCGGAACTATCAGACTCCAGTGTGATTAGGCCCCATGCCCCGGGCATTTAATGATATTCATGATTGACCTCTGTATTGCACAGTATGTGGGAGATTCAAATCTGAACTCCCACTGAAAAAACAATTGTGATTTACACCAGTTTTCCCACCAATTCAGCACTTTTAGTTTTTTTGGGAGAATCGGGCTCAGCAGGACCATTTACACCAGAATAAAATCACAATCCAATGTTAAGGTCCAGTAGAAATCAATAACTTTTCAGAGAGATTAATTTCCAAAATAATCAATGGAACAAATCAAAAGACAGGATTTTACTGTAACAAACAAACTAAAGTCAAGATATATCAAACATTAATTAACAGG
Organism: Sphyrna mokarran; assembly: GCA_024679065.1. Classification (NCBI taxonomy): domain Eukaryota; kingdom Metazoa; phylum Chordata; class Chondrichthyes; order Carcharhiniformes; family Carcharhinidae; genus Sphyrna; species Sphyrna mokarran. Next base: position 66,153,338 of record JAGIQG010000013.1, read on the forward strand.
TTTTTAAAGATTTAAGAAATAAGTATTTATTGAGGTGGGTCTTACTGTGATAGTTGGATCTGGGATATTCAGGCAGTGTGGAATGACTGTCAAAGGATACTAGAACATTCAATTTAGTACTATGAGGAGCAGTCATGTTCTGCCTGAGGGCTAGAAGTGGCTTTGGCACTGTTCCTCTGATTTTCTAAACTCATTCCTGGGATGTGAACATCACTGACTGGGCCATTATTTATCACCCATCCCTATTGCACTTGAGAAAGTGGCCTTCTTGAATCACTATAATCCAGGTGGTATAGGTACATCCAGTGTGCTGTTGGGAGTGGAGTTTCAGATGTTTGACCCAGCAACAGTGAAGGAATGGCAATATATTTCCAAGTCATCATGAAATGCATGGTAGACCAATGTTTGACCAATCTATTAGAGTTTTTTGAGGAGGTTACCAGGAAAGTGGATGAAGGGAAGGCAGTGGATGTTGTCTGTCTGGATTTTAGCAAGGCCTTTGACAAGGTCCCATATGGGAGGTTAGTTAGGAAGGTTCAGTCACTAGGTATACATGGGAAGGTAGTAAATTGGACTGGACACTGGCTCAATGGAAGAAGCCAGAGAGTGGTTGTGGAGGATTGCTTCTCTGAGTGGAGGCCTGTGACTAGTGGTGTGCTACAGGGATTGGTGTTAGGTCCATTGTTGTTTGTCATCTATATCAATGATCTGGATGATAATGTGGTCAATTGGATCAGGAAATTTGCTGATGATTCAAACATTGAAGGTGCAGTGGATAGTGAGGAAGGTTTTCAAAGCTTGCAGAGGGACTTGGACCAACTAGAAAAATGGGCTGAAAAATGGCAAATGGAATTTAACGCAGATGAGTGTGAGGTATTGCACTTTGGAAGGACAAACCAAAGTAGAATGTACAGGGTAAATGGTAGGTCTCTGAAGAATGCAGATGAACAGAAGGATCTGGGAGTTCCCTAAAAGTGATGTCAGGTGGTTAGGGTTGTAAAAAGTGCTTTTGGTACATTGGCCTTTATAAATCGGAGTATTGAGTATAAAAGTTGGAGTGTCATGGTAAGGTTATATAAGGCATTGTTGAGGCCGAATTTAAAATATTGTGAACAATTTTGGTCACCTAGTTACAGGAAAGATGTAAATAAGGTTGAAAGAGTGCAGAGAAGGTTCACAAGGATGTTGCTGGGACTTGAGAAGCAGAGTTACAGAAAGAGATTAAATAGGTTAGGACTTTATTCCCTGCAGTGTAGAAAAATGAGATTTGATAGAGATGTATAAGACTTTGATGGGTATCGATAGAGTGAATGCAAGCAGCTTTTTCCACTCAGGATAGGGGAGAAAAAAACCAGAGGGCATGTGTTAAGGATGAAAGGGGAAAAGTTTAAAGGGAATATTTGGGGGGGCTTCTCCACACAGAGAACGGTGGGAGTGTGGAATGAACTGCTGGATAAAGTGGTAAATGCGGGGTCACTTTTAACATTTAAGAAAAACTTGGATGGGTTCATAGATGAGAGGGGTGTGGAGGGATATGATCCCGAGTGCAGGTCAGTGAGACTAGGCAAAAAATGGTTCAGAACAGACAAGAAGAGCCAAAAGGCCTGTTCCTGAATTGTAATTTTCTATAGTTCTATGGTTCTACATCTATCAGAAACTTAGCTTAGGGAAAAAAAGTATTTCAGAAGACATATTTTAGTTGTGTTAGTAGAATAATATGGAAGAATTTTTTTTTAATAGCATAGATGGTAAATAAAGCCATAACCTGCAAACCTCACTTAAAATATATACAATTTTTAAATCCACCATTGTCAGCAGTTTTTTTTGGATAATTGAATACATTGTGATTAAGTAATTATAATATCAATCCAATATCATGTGTCCTTAATTTGTAGTGCCATTGTCTCTGATGTAGGGAAAGGGTTAATGAACTTAATGCATTTTGTACCTAGTACATATCACAAACATAACCCTTCCCTGTGGCTGATCTCAAGCTTATACTGCTCCTAATATCGTATAAATTATTTATTCATGTTTTCCTTTCTTGTTCATGTCATTCATTCTTTAATTTCATTTCCATAAAGGCAAATAGTCAAATGTGAGTATTACTTTGCAGACATTGAAAACTCTTAATGTTCAGTGCTAACTGAACATGGTTACACAGCTGCAGCTGGTAGATTGCTATATTGGCTTTTTAACAGGAATAGCCCTGCTTGGACAGCCGTGACTGCCCAAGTAACTTCAAGGAGGAAGATGCCATCACCGCCAGAGGAGTTATGGGTCATGAGCCCCTCTCCCGCGTGAATACCGACGCAAAGTATTCATTCAGGATCTCCCCCATTCCCTCAGGCTCTAAGCTTAGTTCCCCTCCTCTGTCCCTGAGAGGTCCAATCTTGCCTCTAACCATCCTTTTGCTCCTTACATAGGAGTAAAATGCCTTAGGATTTTCCTTAATCCTATCTGCCAAAGCCATTTCGTGGCCCCTTTTTGCCTTTCTGACACCCCTTTTAAGATCCTGTCTACACTCACTATATTTTTCCAGCGCTGCCTCTGTCCCCAGTTGCCTGGATCTAACGTACGCCTCCCGCTTCTTCCTGACCAAGTCCTCAACATCCCTAGTAACCCACGGTTCTCTAATCCTACCCTTCCCATCCTTTCTCCTTACCGGCACGTGTCTTTCCTGCAAAAATTTTAGTTTTCCCTTGAAAGACTCCCACGTGTGCAGTGTCGACCTACCCTCGAACAGTTTATCCCAGTCGGTATCCCTAAGATCCTGCCTAATCTGGCTATATCTAGCCCTCCCCCAGTTTAACACCCTCCCCTTAGGGCAGGCTTCATCTTTTTCCATTAATACCCTAAAGCAGACAGAGTTGTGGTCACTATTAGACACATGCTCTCCTACTACAACGTCAACCACCTGCCCTGGCTCATTCCCCAGAACCAGATCCAGTATAGCCCCCTCTCTCGTCGGACTATCCACATACTGCTCCAAGGACCCTTCTAAAACACACTGTACAAATTCCTCCCCGTCCGCACCTTCCGCTCTGGGCACCTTCCAATCTACCCCAGGGAAATTGAAATCTCCCATTACAACTACCCTATTCTTCCTACACTTATCTAAAATGTCCCTACATATCCCTTCTTCCATGGCACGCGGACTGTTGGGCGGTCTGTAGTACATACCCAACATAGTAACCTCTCCCTTCCTATTCCTCAACTCCACCCATAGCGACTCAATTCCTAACTCAGCCATACCACCCTCCTTCTGCACTGCTATGATGTGATCCTTAAATAATAACGCCACTCCCCCTCCTCTCCTCAAACCACCTCTATCATGCCTAAAACACTTATACCCCAGAATATTCAATTGCCAGTCCTGCCCTTCCTTTAGCCACGTCTCAGTCACCGCCACCACTTCTAACTTCCTCTCGAACATTATTGCCTTCAGTTCATCTGTTTTGCCAGTCACACTCCTCGCATTAAAACACATGCACTGAAGGCCCTCAGGCACTCTCTGATCCTCCCTCCTACTCTCCGGAATTACCCTGTCTCCCATCTCTCTCCCACTCCCAGTTCCCTCTATCTCCCCACCCCCCCTCCATATTAGTTTAAACCCTGCTGAAACACTCCCGCTAACCTCCCAGCTAAAATATGGGTGCCCTTCCCAGACAACTGTTCCCCGTCCCTCTTGTATAGATGCCCCTCCCTCCTGAAGATTTCCCAATGGTCTAAGAATCTGAATCCCTCCACCCTACACCAATCCCTCAACCACACATTCAGTTGGAGCACTTCATTGTTCCTAACCCTGTCATTCCCAGGCCTCGGCAGCAGCCCAGAGAATGCCCCCCTGGAGGCCCTACACTTCAGCCGAGCCCCCAACTCCCTGAACTGCCTACGTATGTCCCCCCTGCACTTTGTTCCTACATCATTCTCTCCCACGTGGACTATTACATCAGCCTTAGCTCCTCCACCCTTCAAAATTCCCTCTACCCTCTCCGTAACATCCTGAACCCCTGCTCCAGGGAGGCAGACTACCATCCTGGAGTCCCGGTTTTGCCCACAGAACCGCCTGTCGATCCCCTTGACCTTCTCATCCCCCACCACTATCTCACATCCCTCACTCCTACGGTCCTCCGGGGCATTCAGATCCCCCTCCCTTGCCCTCTCTACCTCAGCTGTTGCCCTACCCTTGATGTTCTGGGATGCCTCCTCTGGGGTGATCTTAGTGCCGTGACTCCTTTTCTTTTTCAACTTCCTATCTGTTACCCACCCATCCCTCCTCATAGGCCCTGGGATCCCTTCTGGACTGTGGTCCCTGTTCATTAGCCCCTCGTTCTCTCTGACTATAAACATATCCTCCAGTCTCAGCTCCAACTGCCTCACCCGAGCCCTCAATCGTTGCAATTCCAAACACTTTGTGCATATATGGGCTTTCGGGAGACGTGCTGCCTCCAAGAATGTCCACATATAGAACACAGAACATAGAACATTACAGCACAGAACAGGCCCTTCAGCCTTCGATGTTGCGCCGACCAATATAAAAAGCAATGACCCTCCAAACTAAACTATTCCCTTCTCTTCCATAAACTTATCAACTAACCTCTTAAACGCCACCAAACTTGGCGCATCTACAACTGCCGCAGGCAGGGCATTCCACTCCCTAACCACCCTCTGGTAAAGAACCTACCTCTGATATCCGTCCTATAACTATCACCCCTTAATTTAAAGCTGTGTCCCCTCGTGCTAGCTTTCTCCATCCTAGGAAAAAGGCTATCACTGCCCACCCTATCTAAACCTCTAATCATCTTATATGTTTCGATAAGGTCCCTCTTAGCCGCCTCCTTTCTAACGAAAACAACCTCAAATCCCTCAGCCTCTCTTCATAAGACCTGCCCTCCATACCAGGCAACATCCTGGTAAACCTCCTCTGTACCCTCTCCAATGCCTCCCATCTTTCTTATAATGTGGGGACCAGAACTGCACACAATACTCCAAGTGCGGCTGCACTAGAGTTTTGTACAGTTGCAACATGACGTTGCGGCTCCGAAATGCAATCCCCCTACCAATATGGCAGCGAACACAGCGGACGTGTTTTATCATGGACCGTGACATTTTATACACCCCCTTTAGAGGTATGGGACCTAGAGTTTGGGTGGGACAGGAGTCCAGCCACTTACACGTCCAAGCCTGCGCTCGCCCAAGCCCAGTGAGCTTAAGCCCTTACAGCTCTCACTCTGCTCTCCGCCTCACTCCACTGCCAGCTCCCGACACTGCCCGGTGTCTATCTTGGCCTTATTTATATAGTCCCACGCTTCCTTCCCAGCAGTCCCTGCGCCTATCTCCCGCTACGGAGCGCCAAAATAAACAAAAAACCCCCGCGACCTAAAGCTATTGATTAAAGAAAGATTTCAAACTTCAATAGTCTCACCAGCAAGCAGCCACTCTTCAAAATCACAGCTCCGGAGAACAGTGAGTGAGGAGCAGTGCCAGGCAATACAACATGACATAGATAGGCTGGTAGATTGGACAGATAGATGGCAAATGGAATTTAATCCGGATAAATGCGAGGTGATGCATTTTGGCTGGAATAATGTAGAGGGGAGTTATAGGATAAAAGGTAAAACTATCCGGAGTATAGAGACGCAGAGAGACCTGGGGGTGCAAGTTCACAGGTCTCTAAAGGTGTCAGTACAGGTGGAGAATGTGGTTAAAAAAGCGTATGGTATGTTAGCCTTCATAGGAAGGGGTATAGAATACAAGAGTAGGAGTCTGATGTTGCAGGTGTATAGAACGTTGGTTAGGCCTCATCTGGAGTACTGCGTCCAGTTCTAGTCGCCGTACTACAGGAAGGATGTAGAGGCCCTGGAGAGAGTGCAGAGGAGATTTACCAGGATGCTACCTGGTATGGAAGGGCTGTCTTACGAGGAAAGATTGAAAACACTGGGGTTGTTTTCCCTTGAAAGACGTCGGCTGAGAGGGGGTCTTTTAGAGGTATATAAGATTATGAGGGGTATAGATAGAGTAAATGGTGGTAAGCTTTTTCCACCATTAGAAATGGATAGAACGAGGGGTCACGGGCTCAGGGTGAGGGGGGCTATGTATAAGACTAATATTAGAGGGTAGTTTTTCACACAAAGGGTAGTGGGGATGTTGAATGCACTGCCGAGTAAGGTGGTGGGAGCAGGCACGCTATGGTTGTTTAAGGGTCTCTTGGACAGCCACATGAGCGGTCTGCTTATAGAGGGATATAGCAGGACTGTTTGAATATCGGGAGGACCAAATAGTAGTAGACTATCTTTTAGTTTCGTCTCGGGAATGTCTTAGTTTTTTTTTTAGCATGTTTAATTAAGTCTTATTTGTTTCTGCAGGCAATTCGGTCCACCTTGTTGACCAACAAGGGGCATGCATGTGGCATATCGTGCGAGAGCTGCTCTTGGAGGTTGCTTCAGGAGTTGCCTAGTGCTTCACGTCGTCAGTGTATGCTTAAACTGGACCATCTGATGGGCAACATGACAGCTCAGAGACTATCGCTGTTGCTGTGCTGACACATGGATTTGGGCCTGTGTCTGCGGGAGTTTGCGCGTTTTCCCCGTGGTTGCGTGGGTTTTCTCCGGGTGCTCCGGTTTCCTCCCACATCCCAAAAATGTGCTCTTAGGCTGATTGGGTATCAAATTGTCCCTATATTGGTCTCTATATGGGAATCTTCAACAATAGGCATAGCCTAAAGTCAAGGATATATCATTAAGACGTTAGGACGGCGGCGTGGGCTCGTTGGGCCGAAGGGCCTGTTTCCCGTGCTGTGTTGCTCTTTGTTCTTTGTTGTTCTTTGAAGATTACATCATGACTGCAGCTGCCAGATGGACTGTGAGTTCTGGTTGAATCGGGAGTTTGCGTCATGATCAAAGTAGGAAGACCTACGATCCTAACCAGAATTGGGAGTTTGCTTTGCAACTGATACTGGGACTCCTGATGTATAAATACAGCTTTCTCCAAAAGCTTTTGAAACAAACACTTTCTGTATTTTGACTCACTACCAATCTCAGAGATTTCTTTTACCTACAACAGTCTCAATTATAGGGAATCATAGAATCACAGAACAAAGAACAACACAGCACAGGAAACAGGCCCTTCCACCCAACGAGCCCACGCTGCCATTTTAATGTTCCCACTTCCACCCATGACCCCTGTCTATGTTTATGGAAATCTGCATTGGAACCAAATTGGGGAGACAATTTAGGGACAATCTATTTCACCAATCAGCCTAAGAGCACATCTTTGGTGTGTGGGAAGAAATCGGAGCGCCCAGAGAAAACCCACACAAGCACAGGGAGAATGCACAAACTCCCACAGACACAGGCCCAAATCCCTGTATCTGCACAGCACAACGATAGTCACTGAGTGTTGCCCATCAACTGGTCCAATTTAAGCGTACACTATTGACGTGAAAAATCCAAGAGCAGCCCTCTCATGACCCATCACGTGTATGCCCCTTGTTGGACAACAAGGTGGACCAAAGTACCTGTAGGATAAAACAGAAATACATCAACAACATGCACAACTTATACAATTCTCAGGAACGTCCCAAGACTCATGATCTCTATTTAAATCAGTCTACTAAATCCCTCCATCCCTATTCCACTCATGTGCCTATCTAAGTATCTCTTAAATAACTCCAGCGTGCCTGCCTCCACCACCTTGCCAGTGCGTTCCATACCCCCACAACCCTTTGTGTGAAAAACCTCTCCCTGACATCCAAATTATACTTTGTCCCCCTCACCTTAAGTCCGTGGCCCCTCGTGATATTTGAAAAAGTGTAGGAAAAAGTGTACCACTGTTTACTCTATCTATGTCCTCCATAATCTTGTACACCTCTGTTCGACCTCCTCTCAGTCTCTATCTTTCTAAAGAAAACAGCCCCAATTTGCCTATCTAACCTTTCCTCGTAACTCAGATCTTCCATACCAGGCAGCATCCTGGTAAACCTCCTCTGCACTCTCTCCAGAGTCTCCACGTCCTTCCGGTAGTAAGGCGACCAGAACTGGACGCAGTATTCCAAATGAGGTCTAACCAGCGTTTTATACAACTGCAACATTAAACACCAGCTCTTGTACTCTATACCCCTTCCTATAAAGGCTAGCATACCATATGCTTTCTTCACAACATTCTCTACCTGTTCTGCCACCTTCAAAGACTTGTGCACCTGCACCCCCAGGTCCCTCTGTGTTTCTATATTCTTAATGGGTCTACCCTTTATCATATACCTCCCCCCTACATTCTTTCTCCCAAAATGCATCTCGCATTTATCAGGATTAAATTTCATTTACCATATATCTGCCCAATCTACCAGCCTATCTATGTCCTGCTGTATTGCCCGACAATGCTCCTCACTATCCGCAAGTCCAGCCATCTTTGTATCATCTGCAAACTTGCTGATCACTCCATTTACTCCTCTTCCAAGTCATTTATATATATTACAAATAGAAGAGGTCCCAGTACTGAGCCCTGCGGCACACACACACCACTAGTGACCGACCTCCAGCTAGAAAAACGCCCTTCCACTACTACTCTCTGTCACCTATTACCAAGCCAGTTACTTATCCATCTAGATACCTGTCCTTGTATCCCATTAGCCTTGACGTTTTCAACTAACCTCCCATGAGGGACTTTGTCAAATGCCTTACTGAAATCCATATAGATGACATCAAATTCGTCCACTGTTTTTGTCACCTTCTCAAAAAATTCTACCAGATTCGTAAGGCACAACCTCCCCTTAACAAAGCCATGCTGCATTTCCCTAATCAGATCGCAACACTCTAAGTGCATATATACCATATCTCTAAGGATCCCCTCCAACAGTTTCCCTAAAACTGATGTCAAATTCACCGGCCTATAATTTCCAGGGTTATCCCTACTACCCTTTTTAAACAATGGTACAACATTAGCTATTCTCCAATCCTCTGGGACCTCACTTGTGTCCAAAGAAGAGACAAAGATTTGCATCAGAAGCCCAGCAATTTCACCTCACACCTCCCTAAGCAGCCTGGGACAAATGCCATCAGGTGCCGGAGATTTATCAGTTTTAATGCTACCTAGAAGCTCTAACACTTCCTCCCTCGTAATGGCTATTTCCCTCATCTGGTCTACAGCTCCCTCCAAGAAAGTAACAGTCAACAAACCCCTCTCCTTCGTGAATACTGATGCAAAATATTCATTCAGGGTCTCCCCCATTCCCTCGGACTCTTTATGTCTTTACATATGCCTTCTTCTACTGCCTGCAGGCTGTTGTGTGGCCTATAATACACCCCTACCATAGTAATTGCCCTCTTCCTATTCCTCAACTCCACCCACAGCGACTCAATTCCTAATTCCTCTATATTGTCCTCCCTCTGCTCTCCCTAACTAACAACTCCACTCCCCCACCTCTTCTGGACCCTCCTCTGTCACACCCAAAACACTTATACCCAGGAATATTCAACCGCCACTGCTCCCCTTCCTTTAACCACATCTCTGTCACTGCAACCACATCTAAGTTCCTTGCGAACATTAAGGCCCTAAGTTCATCCGTTTTTCCTGTTATGCTCCTCGCATTGAAACAGACGCACTCCAGACCTCCAAGCCCACTCAGAACCTCCTTCTCCCTGGTGAATTTCCTCTCGTCCAAACTTACTTTATCACCCATCTCGTTCCCAATCCCACTACCCACTGAGCTATTGGTCTCATCCCTTCCACCCCTCCGTATTAGTTTAAACCCTGCCGAAACACTCCAGCTAACCTCCCAGCTAAGATAGTCGTGCCCTTCCCATTTAAATGTTACCTGTCCCTTCTGTAATGTGCCCTTCTTTCACAAATAATTCCCAATTATCTACAAATGTAAAACTCTCTGTCCTATACCAATCCTTCAGCCATGCATTCAGCTGTAGAATCTCATTTTTCCTATCTCCACTGTTATTTGGCCCCGGTAGCAACCCTGAGATCGCCATCCTGGAGGCCCTGCTCTTCAGCCTAACCTCCAATTCCTTGAACTGCCTTCGCATATCCTCCCTGCTCTTCCTTCCTACATCCTTCTCTCCTATATGTATAATTACATCAGCCTGCGTCCCCTTGCCCTTCAAAATTCCATCTACCCTCTCAGAAACATCTTGCACCCCTGCTCCAGGGAGGCAAACTATCACCCTGAAGTCCCGTCTTTGACCACAGAACCGCCTGTCTTTTCCTTTAACCCTCCCACCCTGCCACTATCTTCCTTCTAGCCCCCTTCCTTCCCTCTGAGGTACTCTGGTCCTCCTGCCTTACCTTTTTTACCCCAGTTATTGCGCTGCCCTCGAAATTTGGGGGGACTACCACTGGGGAAGTCTTTGGACTATAACCCCTCTTCTTTTTCCTTTCCTTACTATAACCCAACTGTTAGGGTCTGGTTCCAACCCCCTCCCAAGCGCTGGGATCTCCATCTTACTATGCTTCCCATCCATTATTGCCATGTTCTCCCTTACTAAAAATACATCTTCCAAATACATCTTACTAAAGATACATTTACTAAAGATACTCCCTTACTAAAAATACATCTTCTCTAATTGCTTAACCCAGGCCCTCAGATGCTGCAGCTCCAAACACTTGACACATATGTGGACTTTCGGGAGACGTGTTGTCTCCAGGAACTCCCACGTATGACACAGTATGCAATTGAAGCGTCTTCCCATAGACCCTGCCATTTCCCTGGACAACTTTGGAGGTATGAACACAGAAATGGAAAAAAAGACAGAACCAGCAACATCTTGCCTAAGCCTGCTCTTGCCTAAGCCTAGCGAGCCAAAGCCCTTAAAGCTCTGCTCCCTGCTCACTCTGCTGCCCGCTGTCTATTGTGGCGTTCTTTTTATACTCCCGCATTCCTTTCCCAGATACCCACGCGCCTAACTACGGCAGCAAAAAAAAAACCACGAACCAGAAATTCTCTCACTCATCACAACCACCAGCACTTCCAAACACTCTGTTCCAGAGAACAGTGAGAAACCTTACAGTGCAGAAAGAGGCCATTTGCACCATCCACAATCTTACCGAGGCCCTATCCCCCCCATATCCCTACATATTTACCTACTAATCCCTCTAACCTTTGTGTCTCAGGGCACTAAGGGGCAATTTTAGCATGGCCGATCAACCTAACCCACACATCTTTGGACTGTGGGAGGAAACTGGAGCAACCAGAGGAAACCCACGCAGAAACAAGGAGAATGTGCAAACTCCACTCAGACTGTGACCCAAGCCGGGAATTGAGCCCAGGTCATTGGAGCTGTGAAACAGCAGTGCTAACCACTGTGCTACTGTACCACCCATCCTGGAAGAGCCTATGTCTGACAAGATGGCTGACCAATGGCTAACTTATTGACTAAAGTGTCGCCGAGCCATGTGCCTATTTAAAACTATTCTAGCTGAACTCAAAAAAGGATGTTACTGTGGATTGTACTTTCACAACAAAACAAGTCTTATCAAATATAGGAATATCATTAGACCATATAATGATTGAAATGTAGATTAATAATCAGCTGCTTTCCAATAGGAAGGCAAGGTTGTTTTGTTTACACTTGGCAGCCCTGGCAATGAACAAAATATAGCAACTTTATTATTAGCTTGTAGATTCAACACTATGTTTTTTAACTTTTTATGTCGCGCTATGAGTCTATTTATTTCTTTGATTTCTTACATTTTTCATTCATTGCGTTCATTTCACAAGAACAACGAACAAAGAAAATTACAGCACAGGAACAGGTCCTTTGGCCTTCCAAGCCTGCACCGACCATGCTACCCGACTTAACTAAACCCTGTATCTTTCTGGGGATCATATCCCTCTATTCCCATTCTTTTCATGTACTTGTCAAGACGCTCCTTCAAAGTCACCTCCCTCAGCAACAAATTCAGGCACCCACTACTCTCTAAGTAAAAAAATCTGCCCTGTACATCTCTTTAAATCTTGCCCCTCACACCTTAAACCTGTGTCCCCTAGTAACTGACTCTTCCATTCTGAAAAAAAGTTTCTGACTACCCACTCTGTCCATGTCTCTCATAATCTTGTAGTTGTCTTCCAGGTTTCCCTTCAACCTCCATCACTCCAGTGAGAACAAACCAAGTTTCTCCAACCTCTCATAGCTAATGCCCTCCATATCAGGTAACATCCTGATAAATCTTTTCTGTATTCTTTCCAAAATCCTTCTGATAGTGTGGCGACCAGAATTGAACATTATATTCCAAGTGTAGCCTAACTAAGATTCTATAACTTGCAAATTTTTAAACTCAATACCCTGGCCAATGAAGGCAAGCATGTCATATGCCTCTTGATTATCTTGCCCACCTGCATTGCTACTTTCAGTGATCTGTGTATCTGTACATCCAGGTCCCTTTGCCTATCAATACTCTTAAGGGTTCTGCCATTTACTGTATATTTCCTATCTTATTAGACTTTTCAAATTGCATTGCCTCACATTTGTCCCAATTAAACTCCATCTACCATCTCTCCACCCAAGTCTCCAACTGATCTCTCTCCTGCTTATTGTTAATGATGATAATCCACCAACATTTGTGTCGTTGGCAAACTTTCTAATCAATCCAGTTACATTTTCCTCCAAATCATTGAAGGAAATCATTGAAGGCCGGAAAATACAAACAGAAAAGGTCTCTGCACTGATCCCTGATGAACACCACTTGTCACAGCCCTCCATTCAGAAATGCACCCTTCCATTGCTAACTTGTGTCTTCTTTGACTGAGCCAGTTTTGTATCCACCTTGCCAATTCTGATCCCATGCGATTTCACCTTCTGCACCAGTCTGCCATGAGGGACCTTGTCAAATGCCTTATTGAAGTCCATGTAAAACAACATCCACTGCCCTACCTTCATCAGTCATCTTCATCACTTCCTCAAAAAACTCGATCAAGTTCGTAAGACACAACCTCCCTTTCACAAAACCAAGTTACTAATACATCTACTTATTTCTAAGTGGGAATAAAGCCTGTCTCAAAGAATCTTCTACCATTTATGAAGGCTCACTGGCCTGGATTACTCTTGCTACTCTTCTTAAACAAAAGAATAACATTGACTATTCTCCAATCCTCTGGGATCAACACCAATGTGAGCCTTTGCAGCTAATCAAGTCTTAAAAGTACAGACAATGTGAATAGAGAGAGTATTAAGCACAGGTTAAAAAGATATTTATTGTTCCCATACAGGAAAGTTAGTGAGATTTTGCAAATCTAGGCAAGTTGTGGAGGTTACAGGTAGTGTTACATGAACCCAAGATCCCAGTTGAGGCTGTCCTCATGTGTGCGGAACTTGGCTATTATTCTCTGCTCAGTGACTCTGCACTGTTGTGTGTTGTGAAGGCCGCCTTGGAGAACGCTTACCCAAAGATCAGAAGCTGAATGCCCGTGATCGCTGAAGTGTTCCTCAACAGGAAGAGAACAGTCTTGTGGGAAAGACTCACTCTCTAATCATTATTCATGTAAATTGAGTTTGTATCTTCATATGCCCTGTTTGTGATCAGAACTCCCACCTATCCAACGAAAGAACAGCCAGTTCCAAAAACTAGTGGTGCTTGCTACAAATAAACCTGTTGGACTTTAACTGGGTTATGAGACTTCTTACTGTGTTTACCCCAGTCCAATGCTGGCATCTCCACATCATGAATCCCTTTGTAGCCAGTGAGGATACAAAGATTTCTCTCAAGGTCCCAGCGATTTCCTCCCTTGCCTCTCTTAGTATTCTGGAATATATCCCATCAGGCCTTACCTTAATGTTTCACGAGAACTTCAAAACGTCCTCTTTTTTGCTGTCAACATGACTCAAACTATCTACACATTCCCAGACTCATTATCCACCAAGTCCTTCTCTTTGGTAAATATTGATACAAAGTATTCATTTAATACTTTACATTTAATGCTTAACATTTCCTCTGGCTCCATGCATAGATTATCTCCCTTGTTCTTGAGTGGGCCAATCCTCTCTCTGACTACCCTCTTGCTCTTTATATATGGATAAAAAGTCTTGGGATTTTCCTTAATCCTGCTTTTACATGACCCCCTTTAGCCCTTCTTACTCCTTACAGAACAGGATTTCTCAGTCCTTGCTTCTGTTCATAGATTAGGGTTGATGGATGAAAGTCCAACAGGTTTATTTGGTATCACGAGCTTTCAGAGTGCTGATCCTTCAACAAATGAGTCATTCATTGGGCTTCCTTTTGCAGTGCAGGATTCTATGACAGTGCTGCTTGCCCCTATAGGCCTTTGTTGAAGCATATAGAAATATAGAAACTAGAAGCAGGAGTAGGCCATTCAGCCCTTTAATCTTGCTCCACTGTTCATTATGATCATGGTTGATCATTAAATTCAATATCCTGATCCCACTTTCCCATATCCTATGATCTCTTTAGCCCCAAAAGCAGTATCTAATTTCTTTTTCAAATCACACGATGTTTTGGTTTCAACTATTTTCTGTGATAGTGAATTCCACACATTCATCACTCTCTGGGTGAAGCAATTTCTCCTCACCACAATTCTAAAACCTTAATCTCAAACTATGACTCTTAATTCTGGACTCCCCTAGACTCCGTAGCTAAAGTTCTCTGGTCATTCATGCCGGCAGGATTCTCTGGTCCCGTCGGCAGTACACCTCTGCCACAGGTTTCCCAACGGCGTGGGGTGACGTCAATGGGAATTCCCATTGACAATTGTGGGATCAGAAAATCCCATTGCCAATAAACAATGCACTGCCTCTTGCCAATGGGAAACGTGGCTGGGGGCCAGAGAATTTCATCCCTCCAAGTCACAGGTCTGTCTGTGACAACAGCATTGACAATATTCTGTGACCCCCATTCCCTAGGCCCAAGGCCCTGAGTGCTTTTCTGTATTGTTTTCAAAATTAAGCTAATATTAAGTTTAAATAATGAACTTAAAAGCCCACATCTTTCCATTGTACTGGAGATATTAAATTTTGTGCTTCTTACCATCAACATCTTGAAAGGCCATTCCCTTATAATTTAGGAGCAAATGTGTTATGAGTGAGTGTCAATGTTTTCTAAAGTGTGATGGATGTAATATTTTCCAATTCGCCTGGAGGTTGCAAATAATGATCAAAAGTTGAGCTACTCGAGTGCTGACAATTTATCAAGCAATAGCTACAGGCAGCTAATGTTGAAAAGCTCATTGTGTTATTCTGATTATATATCAGTGTGTGGCCTACTCTTGTGATTTATCACTTTGATTTGTTCCATGACACACCCTGTCATACTGCTTGCTTCAAAGTCATTTCCTTTCAACAATTTTACTCAGGACCGAAAATGCCAACACACTTTATTAAAACAAAAGGACATTGGAGCCATAACCTCAAGATGATATTCTGTTTGTGAAAATTTTAAACTTGCCCTAAACCATTGTGCCACTGAGATTTTGGACTAATTACATTGGTGCCATCAAGTCTCATGGTCAGTAATGGTGCTATAGTTGGAATGGTTACAAGTAATGGTAAAAACTGCAAACACATCTGCATCCAATGCTCAGACCTGGCCCAGTCAGTAGCACATTTGTTTCTGAGTCAGAAGCTTGTGACATTGGGGAGAACTCTCCTGTCCTGCCAGCCACCAGAATCATAAAAATTGGGGAGGGGGTGGGGGGGGTGTTGGGGTCTCCAGCTGGATTTTCCAGTTTTGGGACAAGCATGGCTGGAAAATCCTGTACATATTGAGTCCCTTTCCAGGAACCTGGATACAAAACCCTAGGCTCATACTCCTGTATAGTACTAAAGAAACATTATAACATTGACTGTGCTGACTTTCAAATGAAATGTTCATCTTGTCTCTCAGGTGAAGAAAGAGTAGGAGAGCATCTGTGGGATCCTGATGTGTCTATACTTCAATCTACATCAATAAAAACAGATTGTTTGGTTAATATCAATTGTTCTCTGTGGAGCTTGATCTGTTTTAGATAGTGAAGAGGGGTGTTATAGTTTGCAGAGAGACTTGGACAAGTTGAAGAGCTGGGCCGAGAGGTGGCAAATGGAGTTTAATGTGGAAAAATGTGAGGTAATGCACTTTGGCAGGAATAATAAATGTGTAGAGTATAGGGCTAATGGTAGGATTCTTAATAGTGTTGATGAACAGAGGGATCTTGGTGTATATGTGCATAGATCCCTGAAAGTTGGCAATCAAGTCGATAAGGTTGTTAAGAAGGCATATGGAGTCTTAGCTTTTATTGGTAGGGGGATTGAATTTCGGAGCCGCAATGTCATGTTGCAACTGCACAAAACTCTAGTGCGGCCGCACTTGGAGTATTGTGTGCAGTTCTGGTCCCCACATTATAAGAAAGATGTGGAGGCATTGGAGAGGGTACAGAGAGGTTTACCAGGATGTTGCCTGGTATGGAAGGCAGGTCTTATGAAGAGAGGCTGAGGGATTTGATGTTGTTTTCGTTAGAAAGGAGGCGGCTAAGAGGAGACCTTATCGAAACATATAAGATGATTAGAGGTTTAGATAGGGTGGACAGTGATAGCCTTTTTCCTAGGATGGAGAAAGCTAGCACGAGGGGACACAGCTTTAAATTAAGGGGTGATAGTTATAGGACGGATATCAGAGGTAGGTTCTTTACCCAGAGGGTGGTTAGGGAGTGGAATGCCCTGCCTGCGGCAGTTGTAGATGCGCCAAGTTTGGTGGCGTTTAAGAGGTTAGTTGATAAGTTTATGGAAGAGAAGGGAATGGTTTAGTTTGGAGGGTCATTGCTTTTTTATAATGGTTGGCGCAACATCGAAGGCCGAAGGGCCTGTTCTGCGCTGTAATGTTCTATGTTTAGAGAACTTGCTACATTGCAACAATGACTATATTTCACAAGTACATCATTAGCTGCTGTGGCACAGTGTTGTCTGCCTGAATTAAAACTGTATGCACATATGGAGTCCATATCCTTTCGTTCCCATCCTATTCATGTATTCGTCGAGTTGCCCCTTAAATGCTGTTATCATACCTACTCCCACCACCTCCCCAGGAAGCACGTTCCAGACATTCACCACCCTCTGTGTAAGAAACACTTGGCTCACACACCTGCTCTAAACTTTTCCCCATACACTTTAAACCTATGTCCTCTAATACTTGACTTTTCTATCCTAGGAAAGGGCACCTGATTATCCACACTGTCCATGCGCTTATAATTTTGTAAACCTCTATCAGGTCACCCTCAACCTCCATCGTTCCAATGAGAACAAACTGAATTTATTTAACTTCTCCTCATAGCTAATACCCTCCAGACCAGACAGCATCCTGGTAAAACTCTTCTGTAGTCTCTCCAAAGCAAAAACAGAAGCTGTCAGACCGACTGGGACAGCACGATAGCACACTGTTGCTTCACAGCTCCAGGGACCTGGGTTTGATTCCTGACTTGGGTCACTGCCTGTGCAGAGTTTGCACATTCTCCCCATGTCTGTGTGGGTTTGCTCCAGTTTCCTCCCACAGTCCAAAGATGTGCAGGTTAGGTGGATTGGCCAAGCACAATTGCCCCTCAGTGTCCTGGGAAGTGTAGGTTAGAGGGATTAGCAGATAAATAGGGGATAGGGGCTGGGTGGGATTGTTGTTGGTGCAGACTCAATGGGCTGAATGGCCTCTTTCTGCACTGTATGCTTTCTATGGTTTGTCTATGGACTGAGATTTTACAGCATTTCCTGTTTTATTTCAGATTCCAGCATTCGCAGTCATTTGCTTTTTATTTTAACCAAATGCTTTTTATTTTTACCTGGCTCCTCAGCAACTGCTGAAGGGCTTCAGGCTCTCCTTGAAAGGCGGTAGTGGTTTTAAGGTAAATTGCTGCATTTGGAGACAGCATTTTCAGTGATTTTATATCAGATTGTCAAGGTGGAAAAATGGACTTTTTTTTAAAATGCTTACATTTGGTGAAAAGCCCATTTTCAGCAGGACTTATAAAACTGTACCAGATTACAACTCATATATACATTAGGAATATTTTTATAGGGTCAGAGAGTCATAGAGGTTTACAGTATGGAAACAGGCCCTTCAGCCCAACCTGTCCATGCTGCCCTTTATTTTACCACCAAGCTTGTCCCAATTGCCAGCATTTGGCTCATTTCCCTCTATTCCCATCTTACTCATGAAACTGCCCAAAATCTTTTTAAAAGACAAATTTGTACTGCCTCTACTACTGCCTCTGGCACCTTGTTCCAGAAACTCACCATACTCTGTGCGAAAAAATTGTACCTCCCAACCCTTTTGTATCTCTCCCCGCCTACGATAAACCTATGTCCTCTAGTTTTAGACGCCCCTATCTTTGGGGAAAGATGTTGACTATCTCACTGATCTATGTCTCTCATTATAAAGACCTCTACAAGATCACCCCTAAGCTTCATACGGGCCAGGGAAAAAGAGTCCCAGTTTATTCAGTCTCTCCTTATATGTCAAACCCCAAGACCTGGTAGCATCCGAGTAAATCTTTCCTGCATTATTTCTGGATTAATAATATCATTTCTATAGTAGTGACCAGATCTGTACACAGTGAATGAAATGACATGTTATATTGTCAGCCTGCGTTAATTCATGGAAGGTTATGTAGTCCAGATTTTGCAAATGAATTTTAGCATTCCATTGGGGAACTAGTACCTAAAGTGGAAAATCAATCCCCAATACTTCACAACTACGGCGCAGATTATGTAAAATTCAAGCCTACATCTGGGTGTTCAGGTGCACAGGTCACTGAAAGTGGAAATGCAGTGGTCAAGAAGGCACATGACATGCTTGCCTTCATCGGCTGGGGCACTGAGTTTAAAAATTGGCCAGTCATTTTGCAACTTTATAGAACCTTAGTTAGGCCACACTTGGAATATAGTGTCCAATTCTGGTCGCCACACTACTACAAGAATGTAGACGCTTTGGAGAGGGTATAGAAAAGATTTACCAGGATGTTGCCTGTTGTAGAGGGCATTAGCTATAAGGAGAGGTTGGAGAAACTTGGTTTGTTCTCACTGGAACAATGGAGGCTGAAGGGTGAACTGATAGAAATTTACAAGATTATGAGAGGCATGGACAGAGTGGATAGTTAGAAGCTTTTTCCCAGGCTGGAAGAATTATTACTAGGAGAGGCAAGGTTTAAAGGAGGGGTACAAGGCAGATTTTTTTTTTTACACAGAGAGTAGTGGGTGCCTGGAACTGGTTATGGTAGTGACTTTTAAGGGGCATCTTAACAAATACATGAATGAGATGGGAATAGAGGGATATAGTCCCTGGAAGGATACGGGGTTTTAGTTAGGTTGGGCAGCATGGTCAGTGCAGGGCCGAAGGGCATGTTCCTGTGCTGTAATTTCCTTTGTTCTTTGTTCATATTTGATATTGAAAATGCAAAGTCACCATCAGCCATGCAATGTGTAATAAAAACATTGTGTTGAAACAAGCTCTTTGATCTTAATGAAAAAATCATGTCCAAGGGATGAAGGCTTAGCTCTCTGGAATGGAAATTTGAAGATTCAGTTCAGCTGCAAACTGTCCTGGTATTGAAATAATATTTTTTTTTTCCTTAAGCCAACTATAGCTAACTTCTCCCTTGTAGAAGAATATGAAATAGCAGGAAGATATTCTGGGTACACCCACCCCTATACCAGCTGCTGGATATTGAATGGATTGTATAGGCTCCCACGATCTATACAATGCAAAGGTATAGAAGAACACCAGCCTTTATTCTGCCAGATATTATACTGGAGTTTCAGTATCATGTTCATCTGGAGCAGGAATAGACCATTGGCACATTAAGCATGTTCTGCTATTCAATCTTCAGCTTCAACTCCTGGAGAGATCAAAAACTCTATCTCACCTTTACAGATATTCAGTGAAGGTTGAGGAAAAATTCTGCAGATTCACACTGTTTTGAGTGAAGCCATTTCTCCCTTTCTCAGTCCAAAATGATCAGCCCTTTAGCCTGAGCCTACACTGGTATAGGTTCTGCAGCATAATGACTCAGGAATCCCAACTGGAAAGGAACATAATTTATTACAGAATTTAAAGTAAAACCATTACTGTTGTGTACACATCCAAGTTTCTGCTTGGGACTACATTTCATTAGGCCCAATCTTAAAACAAAGAACAAAACAGCATGGGAATCTTGCAAACTGATAAAAGGCTCAAATAATATGCTCCACATGGACAGATCACTGCCTATTACCAGGAGAACCCATACTCATTGATCAATCAGTGATTCTCTATGGATCTTATGGGGTTTATCACACCCAGCCCGTAGAAACAACGGCTGTAATTCTCCGGTTGTTCACGCTGGCAGGATTTTCTGGTCCTGCCATGGATCTCCTGGCAGCATGGGTGGTTTCAATGGCACTTCCTGCCACTGAGAAAAACACTGAGAGGATGCAAAAGAATCTCGCCCAATCTCTCAGTCTTTATTTTAATTCCTGACAGTATTGGTCCAATTTACCCAACCTCTTATTAAAGGACAATCTTCTCATCCCAGGGACCTATCCAGTGAACTTTCTCCGTATTGCCTCTAAGCTAAGTATATACTTCTGTAAGTGTGGAGACAAAAAACTACACACAATGTTCCAGGTCTGAAGTTGGGAGTCTGAAGTCAGGCTTGAATGCTGCACCTTCTGACTTCAAGGCACCATTAAGCCAAATGCTTGCTCTAGCTTGCACAATAATAAATCAAACATAAAATGAAGAGCATTAAATCATTCAGTGTTTGTAAGTTTTCAAACAAATGTTTCCAGAGTACAGAGAGTGTCTAAAACTTGTCCTGCCCTCACCATTATCTCTAAGAATGTAAGGGGCTAAGATTATATTTGTGACAGATTATATCGGGAATTTTCTAAATATGATGCAATAGATTCAGATGCAAAGAAATGGCTGAGCAACTGAATACACACTTTGGTCCTGCCTTCACAAAAGAGGTTACAAATCAAATGTCGGAGAATGCAGTACATAGTGAGAGAGTAGAACTGAGGGAGATCAATATTAGTAGAGAAATGCTCGGAAATTGATGTTATTGAAGGCTGATAAGTCCCCAGGTCTGATAACCTACATCACACAATAATTAAGGAAGTGGCTCTAGAAATACTTGATTGGTGGTCATCTTCCAGGATTCTATACTTTCTAGAACAGTTCCTACAGACTGGAGGGTAGCTAACGTCACTCCAATATTCAAAAAGGGAGGTAGAAAGAAAACAGGGGGCTAGAGACCAGTAAACTTAGCATCAGTAGTGGGGAAAATTCTCAAATCCATTATCAAGGAGTTTATAGTGGAGCCTTTAGAAAACAGTGGCAGGATCAGAGCATGGATTTATGGAGAGAAAATGCTTGGCAAATCTTTTGGAATTCTTTGAAGATGTAACTAATAGAGTTGACAAGGGGGAACGATGTGATATATTTGGACTTTCAGAAGCGTTTGACAAAGTCCCACACAAGAGATTATCATGCAAGATCAAAATGCATGGGATTGGGGGAAGTGTATTGAGACGAGTAGAAAACTGGTTGGCAAAGAGGAAACCAAAGAGTAAGAATTAATGGGCATTTTTCAAATTGGCAGGCAGTAACTAGTGGGGTGCCAAGGAGATCGGTGCTAGGATTGCAGCTGTTCACAATATATATTAATGATTTGGATAACGGAACAAAATGTAACATATCAAAGTTTGCAGATGATGTCAAGTTGGATGGGAGGTTGAACTTGATGAGGATGCAAAGATCCTTCAGAATGATCTGGAGGATCATTGGGTTGGGTGAGTGGACAAATCAATGGCAGATGTAGTATGAATTGGATAAATGTGAGGTTATTCAATTTGGGAGCAAAAACAAGAAGGCTTATTGGCTGTAAATTGGGAGAGGGGAATGTGCAGTGGGACCCAAGGGTTCTTGTGCACCAGTCATTGAAGGTAAGCAACAGGTGCAGCAGGTAGTAAAGAAGGCAAATGATTTGTAAGCCTTCATTGCAAGAGGTTTCAAGGACAGAAGCAGGGATGTATTGTGGCAATTATGTGGGGCCTTGGTGAGGCCAAACCTAGAATATTATGTGTAGTTTTAGTCTCCTTTTCTGAGGAAGGATGTTCTTGCTCTCAAGGGTGTGCAGTGAAGATTTACCAGGCTGATTCTGGGGATGGCAGGACTGGTGTCTGAAGAGAGATTGACTAGGTTAGGATTGTTATTGCTAGAGTTCAGATGAATGGGGGGGGGGGGGGCGGCATCTCATAGAGATTTATAAAATTCCAACAGGATTAAACAGGGTAGATGCAGGGAGAGTATTCCAGATGGTGGGGGAGTCCAGAAGCAGTGGTCACAGTCTGAGGATTTAGAATAGACCATTTAGGACAGAGCAAAGAGACATTTCTTCACACAAAGAGTGGTGAGCCTGTGGAATTCATTATTACAGGAAGTAGTTGATACCAAAACATTGAGTGTACTCAAGAGGCAGCTGGATATAACACTTGGGGGCGAATGGGATCAAATGTTATGGGAAAAAGCAGGATTAGCTATTGAGTTGGATGATCAGCCATGATCGTAATGAATGACAGAGCAGGCTTGAAAGGCTTCCTCCTGTTTCAATTTTCTATGTTTCTGTTACAGACTAATATAGAATTATAGAAATCTAATCGGCAGAAGAAGGCCATTTGGCCTATTGAATCTGCACCAACCACAGTCCCACCCAGGCCCTATCCCCATAATCCCATGCATTTACCATAGCTAGTCCCCATGATAGGGCAATTTTAGCATGGTCAATCCACCTAACCAGCACATCTTTGGATTGTGGGAGGAAGCCAGAGCACTGGACGAAACCCATGCAGAAATGGGGAAATAGTGCAGGCTCCACACAGACAACGACCCAAGCCAGGGATTGAACCTGGGTCTCTGGCACTGTGAGACAGCAGTACTAATCAGTATGCTGCTGTGCACAGTGTACCAGTACAAAGCCACAACCCCACATTCAACACAAATTCCTGCCTTATAAAGCAACCTCCCCCCACCGCCTCCCACTTCCCACTCCCCCAGCTCCTTGCATTTGGATCAATTTAAATTGATAAAATACAAAATTGTGGCAATGTTACAAAGAACAAAGAACAATACAGCATGGGAAACAGGCCCTTCGGCTCAACGAGCCTGTGCCGCCATTTTAACATTGTGAGTGCCCACCTCTACCTATGACCCTTGTCTATGCCTATTGGGGAAGATTGAGGGAGGACTAATTTAGGGACAAGTTGTTACACCAATCAATCTAAGAGCACATTTTTGGGGTGTGGGAGGAAACCGGAGCACCTGGAGAAAACCCATACAATCACGGGGAGAATGTGCAAACTCCCGCAGACACCAGCCCAAATCCATGTATCTGCACAGCAAACAGTGATAGTCACTGAGCTGTCATGTTACCCGTCAGATGGTCCAGTTTAAGCACATACTAATGATGTGAAGCACCAGGCAACTCTCGAAGCAACATCCAAAAGCAGCCCTCGCATGACCCACCATGCGTCAGCGCCTTGTTGGTCAACAAGGTGGACTGAATTACTGTGAAGGCAGACCGAATCACCTGCAAATTACCTATCATAGAATCTTATAGCAACGAACTTCATCATGTCTGCTAATCTATCCAACAATCCCTTTTGACATTACAACGTGGCCACTCGTTGATGAGGTTGGCAAGGGTGAGTGAAACGTAATTGGGGTCAGCCTGGATCTCATGCATGGTACAACCATTCTACAGATGGCAAGTTAACCTCAAATTTCTTGCTTGGATTTTCTGTACACAGCCAGAATATTGCCAAACATAAATCAGCAAAATTGGTCAGTGCAGTTTGAACATAACTGGAACAGAACCAATGGGGCCTCAAAGTCTTAGAGCAGAGGAGTATGAGGGCAGAATTTTTAGGAATGAAGCCAGGCGTGGAAAATAAACAGCACCTAGCTCTTTTTCATAAGATTTTTAAATTAATTAATTGAAATTGCCCAATAGCAAGCCTTCCTTGCCTTAGATCTTTTAGGGTGGCACATGACATAGTGGTTAGCACTACTAGCACACAGCCCCAAGGACCTAGGTTCAATTCCTCCTCGGCCCACTGTGTGGAGTTTGCACATTCTCTGTATCTGCATGGGTTTCCACCCACAGTCCAAAGATGTGTGAGTTAGGTTGATTACTAAATTAACTCTTAATGTCCTGGGATGCTTAGGTTAGAGGGAGTAGCAATGTAAATATATGAGAGAGGCCCTGGGCAGGATTGTCGTCGGTGCAACCCAATAGGCCAAATGGCCTCCTTCTGCTCTATAGGGTTTCTATGTCTTCTATGAGCCTTCCAGACATATATTGAGGTCTTACACGATCTGTTGGTTATCATTGGTTCATCCACTAGTCTGCAAATCTAGAATGTTCCCAGCATTTTCTAACTTTGAAAAGAACTTCTTCAGTTGTAAATCATTCTGAGGAACATCCAGGAGGTTGTGATCAAGACATCATGTAAATGCAAGGTTTTTCTTCTGGTATTAAAAATTCCAACAACAGAAGAAATCAGAGTAAGAATATGCTCTCTGACTCACTCAGCCTACATCATCATTCAGTAAGATCATGACTGAATGCCAATGCCAACTCTACCTTTCAGTCTATCTCCATATATTCCCTTACAGCCTGAAACAGCATTGGCCAGACTTATCAGCTGAGCATCCACAGTCCTTTGGGATAGGGAATTCCAGAAGATCCCCAACCTCCGAGTGAAGACATTTCACCCCAGTTCAGTCAGACTCCTTACTATGTGGCTGTTTGCCCTGGTCCCAGAAGAAAAGGTCTTTGGAAGAAGGAGGGATAGGCCAGGAAAGACCCTGGTTCAAAGCTAAGTGATTCTGTCTGGGCATGGTGCTAAACACTACCCTCACCACACTTACCAACACATAAGCTGCATTGTAGGGGCTGTCTTTGATTAGAAAGTGCAGTGCGGGATGGTGGTTAGCGCTGCTACCTCACAGTGCCAGGGACCTGGGTTCAAGTCTCAGCTTAGGTGGAGTTTGCATTTTCCCCCATGTTTGTGTGGGCTTCCTTCAGATGCTTCCGTTTCTTTCCACACTCCAAAAGATGTGCAGGTTAGGTTGATTAGTGATGCTAAACTGCTCCTTAGTGTCAGGGTGATTAGCAAGGTAAATATGTGGGCTTATAGGGATAGGGAATGTTGTCAGTGCAGGCGCAATGGTCAAATGACCTCCTTCTGCACTGTGATTCTATGATTCTATGACACATAGACGTACACAGACAGGAAGGCTCAGCTTCCTTGGCCAGCCTGACTGAGATGGCTGACCTTGTGGGAGAGGCTGGAGGGATTGTAAACAAAGCTAATGGAGTGGCAGTTGCGAGATTTAAGGGGCATAACATTTTAAGTCATGCAAAACTGATTATTTTGCTGAAAATTAAAACCGAGCCCAAAGTTTCACCTGATGTTTTGATCTCAATCGGGCAATACGATGCCCATGGTAGTCCTGACAGTAGCTGCTTTTCACTTTTGGGATAGAACATAGAACATTACGGCGCAGAACAAACCCTTCGGCCTTCGATGTTGCGCCGACCAATTAGGAACAAGCAGTGACCCTCTAACCTAAACCATTCCCCTTTCATCCATAAACTTATCTACTAACCTCTTAAACGCCACCAAACTTGGCGCATCTACAACTGACGCAGGCAAGGCATTCCATACCCTTACCACCCTCTGGGTAAAGAACCTACCTCTGACATCTGTCCTAAAACCACCACCCCTTAATTTAAAGCTATGTCCCCTCGTGCTAGCTTTCTCCATCCTAGGAAAAAGGCTATCACTGTCCACCCTATCTAAACCTCTAATCATCTTATATATTTCGATTAGGTCTCCTCTTAGCCGCCTCCTTTCTAACGAAAACAACCTCAAATCCCTCAGCCTCTCCTCATAAGACCTGCCCTCCATACCAGGCAACATCCTGGTAAACCTCCTCTGTACCCTCTCCAATGCCTCCACATTTTTCTTATAATGTGGGGACCAGAACTGTACACAATACTCCAAGTGCGGCTGCACTAGAGTTTTGTACAGTTGCAACATGACGTTGCGGCTCCGAAATTCAATCCCCCTACCAATAAAAGCTAAATGCTTTTATTGGTAGAATCCTAAATGCACTTCCCCAGATGTGAAGGGGGATCAGAAACTCTAACAATAGATATTCTCAGATTCGCTACAATACAGTACAGGTGGAGAAGTCTTTTCCACTTATAAATGGCAACAGGATTTACTTTACATTGAATAATTAAATAAATTAAAATCCCATTCTACATAAGAACTAAGAGTGGGAGTCGGCCATCTGGCCCAGAAGCCTGCTCCGTCATTCAATAAGGTCATAGCAGCTCCATGCTGAGTCCATGGAAAGATCTGCTATTGGGCTATCTGCCCACTCACCGTAATCCTTAAACTCCTTTACAGTTCAAACATTGTAATCTATCCTTGCCTTAAAAGCATTCAATGAGGTAGCCTCAACCGCTTCACTGGGCAGGGAATTCCACAGATTCACAACCCTTGGTGTAAAGAAGATCCTCCTCAGCTCAGTCCTAAATTTACTTCTCCTCATTTTGAGGCTATGCCTCCTAGTTCTAGTTTCACCTGCCAGTGGAAACAACTTCCCTGTTTCTCTCTTATCTATTTCCTTCATAATCTTTTATGTTTCTATAAGATTTCTCCTCATTCTTCTGAATTGCAATGAGTATAACACCAGCTTACTCAGTCTCTGCTCATAAACCAATCCTCTACACCCCTTCCAATGCCAGTATATCCTTTCTCAAGTAAGTGTATATAGTATTCCAGGTGTGATCTCACCAGCACATTATACAGTTGCAACATAATCTCACTGTTTTTAAACTCCATCGCCTGGCAATGACGGACAAAATTCCATTTGCCTTCTTAATTACCTGTTGCACCTGCAAACCAAGGACACCAGGTTCCTCTGCACATGCTGCAATTTTTTATTATTTACATAATAGTCCATTTTGCTGTTATTCCTCTCAAAATGGATGACTCACATTTACCAACATTGTATTCCAACTGCCAGATCCTTGCACACTCACTTAGATTATCTATATCCCTTTACAGATTTTCAGCTTCCTCTGCACATTTTGCTCTTCCACTCATCTTAGTGTCATCTGAAATTTTGACACACTACGCTTGATTCCCAACTCCAAATCATCTATGTAAGTTATAAACAATTGTGGTCCCAATACTGATCCCTGAAGCACACCGCTAGTCACTGATCGCCAGCCAGAAAACATCCACTCTTTGCTTTTTGTTAGTTAACCATACTAATACATTACCGGTAACATTGTGCACCTTTATCTTATGTAGCATTCTTTGGTGTGGCACCTTGTCGAATGCCTTCTCGAAATCCAGATACACCACAACCACAGGTTTGCCATTTGTTCATTTCACATGTAATGTTCTCAAATAATTCCACCATATTAGTCAAACATGACCTACCCCTCATGAATCCATTCTATGTCTTATCAATGGGGCAATTTATATCCAGATGTCTCGCTATTTCTTCCTTGCTGATAGATTCAAGCATCTTCCCTATTACAGAAGTTAAGCTAACTGGCCTATAATTACCTGCCTTTTGTCCACCTTTTTTAAACGGTGATGTCACATTTGCCACTGTTTAAAAAGTTCTGTTGTGGGGTATTTCAATGAGCATTCAATTATATCCATTGGTTGGAAACATTGTTATTTGGTACACTAGCTAGGAAGACAGAAAGTGCAGTGTTAGATTTGTAAAATAATCCTCTCCTGTTGCTGTGTTTGCTTCATTGGCTCATTATCCAATGTTACTTTTAATGATAGTGTTAAACATATCATTGCTTCTTAAATTTCATCATTAAATTGTTCTTGAAATGTTTAACCGAGTCACATTTCCTGAAATCTTTTAGGCAGATCATCTTGTCCCTTCAATTTAAAGGGTCAAAGCCATTGAATCCAGGATGACAGGTTGAATCACATAGAGTCAGTATGTACGATTTCACAGTTGGGAAGGCACAGCAAGTTAGGCCTACCCTTAAACAGGCCTGTCAGCCAAGGTGAACTCTGCTGCACTTAAACGTCTGGATTTGGGTTGGGGGGGAATTTGGTGGAAGGGGGTAGCAATTCTTTGCTGGCAATCTAGTGAAACGGGACTAAGTTGCTCTGAACATGAGAGATGGGGGTGGGGTGCGATAACCTTGATGCTGCTATGGCAACGCTCTCTGCAGTCTACATCTCAGTGGTGCATTTAAAATACAAAATGGACATTTACAATGCAAATAGGCCCTGTCAATTGGCATGTCTGGATTGAAATGAGTGCTGTTTATTGGCTGCTGGACGACAGAAAACTTAAAAGATGAGTTCCTCTTTGTTTATGATAAGGCCTTGAGGAAAAGGAGGCACAATTTCCCACCATGGATTTCTGCTATTCCAGATTCTCCCATATAGTGGCACAGTGATTAGCTACTGTGCCAGAGACCCAGGTTCAGTTCTGGCCTCGGGTCACTGTCTGTGTGGAGTCTGAATGTTCTCCCTGTGTCCGTGTGTGTTGCCTCCGGGTGCTCCAATTTCTTCTCACAATCCAAAGATGTGTGGATTAGGCACATTGGCCATGCTAAATTAGCCCTTGTGTCAAGGGGACTAACAGGATAAATACATGGGATTAAGGAGATAGGGTCTAAGTGGGATAGTTGCCATGCAGGCTTGATGGGCCAAATAGCCTTCTTCTGCATTGTACGAATTCTATGATGAAGTAGAGATGCCGGCATTGGACTGGGGTAAACACAGAAAGAAGTCTCACAACACCAGGTTAAAGTCCCGTCACACACAAAGATTGTGCTTTGGGTCAATAGTATTCAGGAAGTGCAATATCACAACTTGTGTGTGAGCAAAACAGGGCCATTAGGTTTGACTGCAGAAAGGATAGGGAAAGAGTCAGACCGAAAGAAGTTGATTTTGAAGTTGTTTGAGGATGGGGCTTTTGAAAAGGTACCATATGGTTGTTACATAAGATTAAATCTCATGGGATCCTGTGTGAGGTAGTGAAATAGATACAAAATTGTCTTGATTGACATAAGATAGAAGGTGGTTGTACAGGGTTGTTTTTCAAACTGGAGGTCTATGATCAGTGGTGTGCTTCAGAGATCAGCACTGAGTCCACTGTTATTTGTCATTTATATTAATGATTTGGATGACAATTTAGGAGGCTTGGTTAATAAGATTGCAGATGACCCCAAGACTGGTGGCATAGTGGACAGTGAAGAAGTTATCTAAGACTGCAACAGGATCTTGATCAATTGGGCCAGTGGGCTGATGAATGGCAGATGGAATTTAATTTATATAAATGTGAGGAGATGTCTTTTGGTTGAACCAGAACAAGGCTTGGGCAATTCAAAGAACAAAGAACAAAGAAGCACGGGAAACAGGCCCTTCGGCCCAACGAGCCCGCGCCACCACCCCAATGTTCCCACCTCTACCAGCGATCCCTGTCCATGTTTATAGATCTATGGATTAAAAACCAAATTTGAGGCAATTTAGGGAGAATTTGTTTTGCCAATTAGCCTAAGAGCAAATCTTTGGGATGTGGGAGGAAACCGGAGCACCCGGAGAAAACCCACGCAAGCACGGGGAGAATGCGCAAACTCCCACAGACGCTGGCCCAAATCCATGTATCTGCACAGCACAGCGATAGTCACTGAACTGTCATGTTGCCCATCAAATGGTTATGGTCAAGCGTACACTAACGACGTGAAGCACTAGGATACTCTCGAAAAAAATCCAAGAGCAGCCCTCTCATGACCCATTGATTGTATGCCCATTGTTAGACAACAAGGTGGACCAAAGCACCTGTAGGATAAAAACAAGTACATCAATATCATCATCTATTTACACACTTCCCAGGGACAACCAAGGCTCATGATCCCCATTTTAAATCAGTTTTCTATACCCCTCCATTCCCATTCTGTTCATGTGCCCATCTAAGTATTTCTTAAATAACTCGAGTACCTGCCTCCACCCCTTTACTTGGCAGCGCATTCCATACCCCCACCACCCTCTGTGTGAAAAAACTCCCTCTAGCATCCAAATTATATCTTACCCCCCTCACCCTAAGCCCGTGACCCCTCGTGCTATTTGAGTCCATCCTAGGAAAAAGCTTAACTCTGTTTACTCTATCTATACCCCTCATAATCTTGTACACCTCTATTAGATCTCCTCTAAGTCTACGTCTTTCTAAGGAAAACAGTCCCAATTTGCCTAACCTCTCCTCATAACTCAGACCTTCCATACCAGGCAGCATCCTGTTAAACCTCCTCTGCACTCTCTCCAGAGTCTCCATGTCCTTCCAGTAGTAAGGCGACCAGAACTGGACGCAGTATTCCAAATGAGGTCTAACCAACGTTTTATACAACTGCAACATTAAAAGGCCAGCTCTTGTACTCTATACCCCTTCCTATAAAGGCTAGCATACCATATGCTTTCTTCACAACCTTCTCCACTTGCTCTGCCACCTTCAGAGACTTGTTCACCTGCACCCCCAGGTCCTCTGCGTTTCTATACTCTTAATAGGTCTACCCTTTATCATATACCTCCCCCCTACATTCTATCTCCCAAAATGCATCACCTCGCATTTATCAGGATTGAATTCCATCTGCCATCTATCTGCCCAAGCTACCAGCCTATCTATGTCCTACTGCATCGCCTGACAATGCTCCTCACTATCCGCAAGTCCAGCCATCTTTGTATCGTCTGTAAACTTGCTGATCACTCCACTTACTCCCTCTTCCAAGTCATTTATATATATTACAAATAGAAGAGGTCCCAGTACTGAGCCCTGCGGCACACCACTAGTGACCGACCTCCAGCTAGAGAAACACCCTTCCTCTATTACTCTCTGTCTCCTATTACCAAGCCAGTTACTTATCCATCTAGCTACCTGTCCTTGTATCTCATTAGCCTTGACCTTCTCAACTAACCTCCCATGAGGGACTTTGTCAAACGCCTTACTAAAATCCATATAGACGACATCAACAGCTCGCCCTTTGTCCACCGTTTTCGTCACTTCCTCAAAAAATTCTACCAGATTTGTAAGGCACGACCTCCCCTTAACAAATCCATGCTGAGTATCCCTAATCAGATCGCAACGCTCTAAGTGCCTATACATCCTATCTCTAAGAATCCCCTCCAACAGCTTCCCTACCACTGACGTCAAACTCACCGGCCTATAATTTTCAGGGTTATCCCTACTACCCTTTTTAAACAACGGTACAACATTAGCTATTCTCCAGTCCTCTGGGACCTCACCTGTGTCCAAAGAAGAGACAAAGATTTGCGTCAGAGGCCTAGCAATTTCACCCCGCACCTCCCTAAGCAGCGTAGGATAACTGCCATCAGGCCCTGGAAATTTATCAGTTTTAATGCTACCTAGAAGCTCTAACACTTCCTCCCTCGATATGGATATTTCCCTCAACTGGTCCACAGCTCCCTCAGAGACAGGAGCTGTCAACAAGCCCCTCTCCTTCGTGAATAGCGACGCAAAGTATTCATTCAGGATCTCCGCCATTCCCTCGGGCTCCAAGCACAGTTCCCTTCCTCTGTCCCTAAGAGGTCCGATTTTTCCTCTAACCACCTTTTTATTCCTAACATAGGAGTAAAAAGCCTTTGGATTTTCCTTAATCCTATCTGCCAAAATCATTTCATGCCCACTTTTTGCCCTTCTAACTCCCCATTTGAGCTCCCTCCTACTCTCTCTATATTCCTTCAATGCTGTCTCCATTCCCAGCTGCTTCGACCTATCATACGCTTCTCTCTTCTTCCTAACCAAGTCCTCAATATCCCTAGTAATCCACGGCTCTCTAATCCTACCTTTCCCATCTTTCCTCTTAGCCGGCACATATCTTTCTTGCAACATTTTCAGTATTCCCTTGAAAGACTCCCACATGCCTAGCGTGGACTTACCCTCGAACAACCATTCCCAATCAGTTTCCCTAAGTTCCTGCCTAATCCGACCATAGTTAGCCTTCCCCCAATTCAGCACCCTGCCCCTAGGGCAACAAGCATCCTTTTCCATCTGTATCCTAAAGTAGACAGAATTGTGGTCACTGTTAGCCTAATGTTCCCTTACTACAACATCAACCACCTGCCCTGGCTCATTACTCAGAACTAAATCCAATATAGCCCTTTCTCTAGTCGGGCTAGCCACATACTGCTCCAACGATCCTTCCAGTACACATTTTACAAATTCCTGCCCGTCCAAACCCCAGCTCTAGGTACTTTCCAAGCCATCCACTATAACGACTCTGTTCTATCTGCTCCTATCCAAAATGTCTTTACATATAACACCATTTCCGAAAGCTTGTGGGATTACTATCAAATAAACTTGTTGGACTCTAACCTGATGTTGTGAGAATTCTCACTGTGGATTCTATGATACTATGATTGGTCCAGGGCTACACATTCCTCTCCTCCAAATCCTGGATCCAACCTTCAAGCATGGAACTTTACCCAGACTATGTAATACAGAGATACAAACGAATAGTCTAGTTGGAAGCATGAGAGGTGCTGGCTTGGAGGGCTGAAGGGCCTGTTTCCTGTGCTGTCTTGTTCTTTGTTCTTTGACTCTCCAATGTCAGCCCATCCTATCAACATGATGATAAATTCCAGGCCACAAAATGGATTGGGGCATCATTAAAGATGCAGGTCAATAATGCGATGCCTGCTATGGGAAGATGGGACTCTCACAAAGTTTGAACCTGCAATAGATGAACCAGATAGATGACCACATCTTTTGTCTGCAAGTGACAGTAATATTAATATTCGTAATATTGGTAGTAACATTTGTCGCCCTTATACAGTGCCCATATCAACTACACTTATAGTCTTAGTAATACAAAGTCAGTTCTATTTATTTGTAGATTCTTACTGCAGCATATCCATAAACAGTATATGACTTCAAACAATCTTCAGCACGGACTATCTGTTCAAGAGCAAAAGACTCTAAGTGCAGTTTTCAAAACTGAAATAAAAACGGAAAACTCAGGAACTTCTTGATGGATCAGGCATTGGAGAGAGAAACTGAGTTAAAGGCTCAGATTTTCCTCAAGTTGGGATGACTCAGGAGCCCTTTAGTAAGGGCTGGCAGGACCCAATTCTTGACTTCCCATTTCCAGCAATTTTTGCCAATGGTAGATGTGATCGGCACAGCTCATGGGCCGAAGGGCCTGTTTGTGCTGTATTGCTCTATGTTCTAATGTGGGACAAGGGTACAAAGAGCTGGCCCGCATGCAGCACTTCCACACTGTATGGTTGTATGACAGAATTAGGCTGTTTAAATCCACTATTTTACCCTCTCCCTGCCCCAAGTTTAGTGGAATTAGGCTCTTTCAGTTTCCTCCCACATCCCAGTAACGTGCTTTCTAGATTGATTGGTGTCAATAAATCGTCCCTGAATTGGATCTCCCTTAGTCTGGCGCACATATAATTTGCACCCACTTTATTGTGGAGTTCCACTAGAGGTAGACAAAAATCATCAATGATCAATGAAAGACTTGAATAAGGCACTCACTGAGTGTTAAAATGGGCGGTGTGGGCTTGTAGGGCCGAATGGCCTGTTTCCTGTGCTGTACTGTTCTTTGTTCTTGTTGCAGACAATACTGAAAGCGCTTGCATGCAGCGCAGACACCATTTTGGGGCCAAAATGAAATCCATAGCCCCAAAACTATAAGGAGCAGCATTTTCAGCTATTGTTGCTTTTCTCCATTTATTAGAACCATACCTGTCACAAATCACAATAGGTGTGCTGATTGGAGGTCAAAGATCTCAGCTCCAAGACATCATTGCAGGAGGTTCTCAGGGTAGTGACCTAGGCCCAATAATCTTGTTATTCTATTAATGACCTTCTCTCCATCATAAGGACAGAAGTGGGAATATTCGCTGATGGCTGCACAATGTTCAGCACCATTCACAACCCCTCAGATTCTGAAGTAGTCCACATCCAAATGCAGCAAGACCTGAACAATATGCAGGCTTGGGCTGGCAAGTGGTAAATAACAATTGTGCCATACAAGTGCCAGGCAATTACCATCTCCAACAAGAGAAATTTTAACCATTCCTCCTTGACATTCAATAGCTGAATTCCCCAAAACCAACATCCTGGAAGTTACTATTGACCAGAAACTGAACTGGACTAGCCATATACTGTGGCTACAAGAACAGGTAAGGAGGCTAGAAGTCCTGAGGTGAGTAACGCATCTTCTGACTCCCCAACGCCTGTTCACCATTTACAAGGCACAAGTTAGGAGTGTGATGGAATATTCTGTACTTTCCTGGATGGATGCAGCTCCTACACCATCCAAAAAGTTTAACACCATCCAGAACAAATGCAGCCCACCTGATTGGCACCTCTTCAACAAATATTCACTCCCTCCACTACAGGAAAGCAGTGGCAGCTGTGTACTATCTAAAAGAAACACTGCAGAAAGTCAACAAGGCTCCTTAGGCAGCACTTTCCAAACCCACAACCACTGCCACCTAGAAGAAAAAGGGCAGGAGATACCTGGGAACACCATCATCCAGATGTTCTCCTCCAAGTCATTCACCATCCTGACTTGGAAATATATTGCCATTCTTTCACTGTCGTTGGATTAAAGTCCTGGAACTCTCTCCCTAACACATTGTGGATGTACTTACACTACATAGGGTACAGTAGCGCAAGAAGGAGGCTTATGACCACCTTGTGAAAGGTAATTAGGGATGAGCAATAAAGGATAGACAATTTAGGACAAAGGTGAGGAGACATTTATTCACCCAAAGAGTGGTGAGCTTGTAGAATTAATTTACCACAAGAAGTAGTTGATATCAAAACACTGAATGTATTCAAGAGATGGCTGGATGTACCACTTGGGGTGAATGGGATCAAAGGTTATGGGGAAAAAACAGGATTAGGTTATGAGTTGGATAATCAGCACGATTGCAATAAATGGGTGGCAAGGTGGCACAATGGTTAACACTGCTGCCTCACAACTCCAGGGACCCTGGTTCAATCCCTGGCTTGGGTCACCGTCTCTGTGGAGTTTGCTCCGAGTGCTCTGATTTCCTCCCACAGTCTGAAAGACATACTGGTTAGTTGCATTGACCTGAACAGGTGCTGTTATGTACTAACTAGGGGAATTTTACAGTAACTTCATTGCAGTGCGAATGTAAGGCTTACATGTGACTAATAAATAAAAATTTAACTTTTAACTTTAAATCTCAGAGCAGGCTCGAAGAGGCAAATGGCCTCCTTCTCCTATTTTCTGTGTTTTTATAAATGGTGGCCTTGCCAGCGAAGCCCACATCCCATAAATGCATAAAAAAAAATCTTCTTAATTTTCCACAAATCAATACTGTCTTCTATATATAGCCTTGAGTTTTTTTCTCCAGACTTGTTCCAGAACGTTCTGGCCCTTTATTTATTTAATGTGCTATCCACTACTTATCTATTGCTCACTATTCCGGCTTAAGGTACCCGTTGTAATAACCAACACATTTATCTCAATGGCAGATCGAGTATTAGCTATGATTGTATGCTGTCTTCATTTCTCTTACTTTAAATGAAAGTAGTGTCCTCTGTGAAAGCACAATAAACAGTAAAGATTGTAAAGAGCAAAGCAAAATGACTTGAATCTGTATATTATAGTTATCAAAGTACAGTCCTACATTTGGATTATGTGACAGTCTCTGCTTATTGTACTAATAAAAGAAAAAGGAACTTATTAAAGAAAATTCAAATCTTAACATCCCATCCCACCTTGCAGCTGGACATCCAAGTGAAGTGTTTTTGAAGATCTAGGAAAGTTTTAGATCTCTGGAGTTGGAACAATGACATTCTGACCCAGAAGTGAGCATGCTAACAATTAAACCAAGGCCGACAAAGTGAGAGACATAGAACATAGAACATAGAACAATACAGCACAGAACAGGCCCTTCAGCCTTCGATGTTGTGCCGACCAAAATAAAAAGCAATGCCCCTCCAAACTAAACTATTCCCTTCTCTTCCATATACTTATCAATTAACCTCTTAAACTCCACCAAACTTGGCGCATCTACAACAGCTGCAGGCAGGGCATTCCACTCCCTAATCACTCTTTCAGTAAAGAACCTACCTCTGATATCCGTCCTATAACTCATACCCCTTATTTAAAGCTGTGTCCCCTCGTGCTAGCTTTCTCCATCCTAGGAAAAAGGCTATCACTGTCCACCCTATCTAACCCTCTAATCATCTTATATGCTTCAATCAGATCCCCTCTTAGCCGCCTCCTTTCTAACGAAAACAACCTCAAATCCTTCAACCTCTCTTCATAGGACCTGCCCTCCATACCAGGCAACATCCTGGTAAACCTCCTCTTTACCCTCTCCAATGCCTCCACATCTTTCTTATAATGTGGCGACCAGAACTGCACACAATACTCCAAGTGCGGCCGCACTAGAGTTTTGTACAGTTGCAACATGATTCTGCGGCTCCGAAATTCAATCCCCCTACCAATAAAAGCTAAGACTCCATATGCCTTCTTAACAACTTTATCCACTTGACTGCCTACTTTCAGGGATCTATTGACACATACACCAAGATCCTTCTGTTCCTCAACACTATTAAGAGCCCTAACCATTAGCCCTATACTCTACACATTTATTGTTCCTGCCAAAGTGCATTACCTCACACTTTTCCACATTAAACTCCATTTGCCACCTCTCGGCCCAGCTCTGCAACTTGTCCAAGACAAAAACGGTTATGAGCATTGGAGTTCAGACCTTTTATTGATTGATCGATTGATTTATTATTCTCATATTTATTAGTATGCAGTGAAAAGTATTGTTTCCTGCATACTATCCAGACAAAGTATACTGTTCACAGAGAATGAAAGGAGAGGGCGCAGAATGTAATGTTACAGTCATAGCTTAGGATGTAGAGAAAGGCGAACTTAATCCAGTCAAATGCGAAGTAATGTATCAATCTGGACAAATATGAGGTAATGCATTTTGGAAGGTCTAATACAGATAGGAAATATACAGTAAATGGCAGAACCTTTTAGAGTATTGATAGGCAAAGGTTGTACAGGTACACAGATCATGCAAGTGGCAATGCAGGTGGAGAAGGGAGTCAAGAAGGCATGCTTGCTGTCATCAGCTGGAGCATTGAGTTTAAAAATTGGCAAGTCATATTTATTATAGAACCTTAGTTAGGCCACACTTGAAATATAGTGTTCAATTCTGGTTGTCACACTACCAGAAGGATGTGGAGGCTTTGGAGAGGGTCCAGAAAAATTTACCAGGATGTAGCCTGATATGGAGGGCATTAGCTACGCAGAGAGGTTGGAGAAACTGGTTTGTTCTGACTGGAAGGACGGAAGTTGAAGGCCACCTGATAAAAGTCTACAAGATAATGTGAGGCATGGACAGAGTGGATAGTCAGAAGCTTTCTCTCAGGGTGGGAGAATCAATTACTAGGGACATAGGTGCAAGGGCAAGGTTTAAAAGGAGATGTATGAGGCAGGACTTTTATACAGACAGTGGTGGGTGCCTGATCTCATTGCCGGGGGAGGTAATGTAAGCAGAAATGGTAGTGACTTCTAAGCGGCGTTAACAAATACATGAATAGGATGAGAATAGAGGAATATAGTCCTCATAGAGGCATAGATGCTTACAGCATGGAAACAGGCCCTTTGGCCCAACTTGTCCATGCCCCCCTTTTTTTTAAGCCTGTAAGCTAATTCCAATTGCCCGCAATTTAGCCCATATCCCTCTATACCCATTTTACTGATGTAACTATCTAAATGCTTTTTAGAAGATAAAATTTTACCTGCCTCTACTACTACCTCTGGCAGCTTGTTCCAGATTCACCAGCTTCTGATTGCCCCTCTGGACACTTTTGTAAATCTTCCCTCTCTCCTTAAACCTATGCCAAATAATTTTAGACTCCCCTATCTTTGCGAAAAGACATTGACTACATAGCTGATCTGTGCCCTCATTATTTTATAGACTTCTATAAGTTCACCCCTCAGCCTCCTATGCTCTAGGGGAAAAAAATCCCAGTTTTTCCAGCCTCTCCTTATAACTCAAACCATCAAGTCTGGTAGCACCCTAGTAAATCTTTCCTGCACTCTTTCTAGTTTAATATAATAAGGTGGCCAGAACTGCACACAGTATTCCAAGTGTGTCCTTACCAATGTCTTGTACAACTTCAATATCCCAACTCCTGTATTCAGGAGTTCAATGTTCTGTAAGAGGTCTGGCAACACCAATTTTAAATCCAACCAATTTATTTGATAGTAAACTTGCTAGCTTTCGGCGTTTGTGCCTTCATCAGGCAAATGAGGTGTTCTGGCCTCCAAAAGCACACATATCAGCATAGACAGTTTACAGATTGCTGATTAGAATGCAAATCCTTACATCTAACCTGCTATTCAAGTCTTAAAGTGGCTAACAATGTGAGTGGAAGGAGCACTGAGCACAGGTTAAAGAGATGTGTATTGTATCCAGACAGCACAGTAAGTGAGGTTTTTTGCTAACCCAGGCAAGTCATGGGGTTACAGATAGTGTGACATGAAGCCAAGATCCCTGTTAAGACTGTCCTCATGTGTGTGGAACAGGCTATCAGGCTATTCAGCGGCTCTACGCTGTTGTCTGTCATGAAGGCCCCCTTGAAGAACGTTTACCCAAAGGTCGGAGGCCGAATTCCCGTGACCGCTGAAGTGTTCGCCCACAGGAAGGAACTGTTTGCCCACAGGAAGGAACTGTTTGCCCACAGGAAGGAACTGTTTCGCCTGGTTCTGACCAATGAAACCAAGCATGCCGAAAATCTTCTTCATCACTCTGTCCACCTGTGACTTCACCTTCCTCGGAAGGAACGGGGTTTTAGTTAGGTCAGGCAGTGTGGTCAGTGCAGGCTTGGAGGGCTGAAGGACCTATTCCTGTGCTGTAGTTTTCTTTGTTCTTTGTTCTTCCGTTCTTTGGTTTTTTTATATAAGATAGGCCATTCAAAAGACTAATAGCAGCAGGGAAAAAGACTGTTCTTGAATCAGTTGATACATGTCATCAGACTTTTGTACCTTTTCACCGAAGGAAGAATTATGCTGGCTGCTTTTCTGAGGCAGTGAGAAGTGTAGATGGAGTCAGTGGATAGGAGGCTGGTTTTTGTGCATGACCCTTTGTAACTGCTTGCAATCTTGGATACAGCAGGAGTCATACCAAGCTGTGATACATTCAGAAAGAATGCTTTCTATGGTCTACCTGTAAAAATTGGTGAGAGTCTTAGTGGACATGCCAAATTTCCTTAGTCTTCTGAGTAAGCTGGTGGATTTTCTTAACTATAGTGTCGGCATGGGGGGACCAGGACAGATCGTTGATGATCTGGACACCTAAAAACATGAATCACTCATCTTTCAAAATGATGTAAAATTTATATATTTATACGGAGAAAGGTTCAGCGGAACACAAGGAAAATGAACAATAACATGAAAGTTTGTTCATGTGACAAGGCGATGAGTAGCGAAGTGTTGCACTGAAGTGGGAGAATAGCACTCAGATAACCCTGCATCAATGCCAAGGATGATCGTTCCTTTCAAATGGTACCACATGCAAATCATTCTTGCAGGCACCAGAAAATGTCACTCTCTTTTATTACTTAAAACCTTAGGTTAATTATTTCATAATCCATTTGCAGTTTACATCGTTGTACAGTGTACGTGCTGATGGGACTAAATATGAAAACTTCATCGAGAAAGCTTGGCCAACACATACAACAAGCCTTGAATAATTGATGTTGAGTATAATTCAGTATGTGAAAATTCCAGCAAACACATTTATGTAAATAATCGATCAACTGGGAGCTATATTGCAATACCAATCGCAACATATTTCATTACTTTGGCAACCCCGTCCATCTCCTTCTCAAAATGCTGCAACACCCTCAGCGGTGTTCAGCTCAGCCAGATTAAGAAATCTGAGGGCCCTGGGCATCTTTTGGAGTTCACTCCATTGCCCCGCGTGACACTGTCGCCTCCCATCTGAATTAGATCACAAAGGGCTGGTAAAATGCATGAAGAAATTGTAGAATGTTTGGTGAGGACAGGTCAGGTAAGGTAGAAAGAGATTGTGCTTTGGGTCAATAGTATTCAGGAAGTGCAATATCACAACTTGTGTGTGAGCAAAACAGGGCCATTAGGTTTGACTGCAGAAAGGATAGGGAAAGAGTCAGACCGAAAGAAGTTGATTTTGAAGTTGTTTGAGGATGGGGCTTTTGAAAAGGTACCATATGGTTGTTACATAAGATTAAATCTCATGGGATCCTGTGTGAGGTAGTGAAATAGATACAAAATTGTCTTGATTGACATAAGATAGAAGGTGGTTGTACAGGGTTGTTTTTCAAACTGGAGGTCTATGATCAGTGGTGTGCTTCA
This sequence comes from Sphyrna mokarran, assembly GCA_024679065.1. Classification (NCBI taxonomy): domain Eukaryota; kingdom Metazoa; phylum Chordata; class Chondrichthyes; order Carcharhiniformes; family Carcharhinidae; genus Sphyrna; species Sphyrna mokarran. The sequence goes on from JAGIQG010000013.1 coordinate 66,193,785, forward strand.
GAGATCAGCACTGAGTCCACTGTTATTTGTCATTTATATTAATGATTTGGATGACAATTTAGGAGGCTTGGTTAATAAGATTGCAGATGACCCCAAGACTGGTGGCATAGTGGACAGTGAAGAAGTTATCTAAGACTGCAACAGGATCTTGATCAATTGGGCCAGTGGGCTGATGAATGGCAGATGGAATTTAATTTATAAAAATGTGAGGAGATGTCTTTTGGTTGAACCAGAACAAGGCTTGGGCAATTCAAAGAACAAAGAACAAAGAACAAAACAGCACAGGAAACAGGCCCTTCGGCCCAACGAGCCTGCGCCGCCACCCTGATGTTCCTACCTCTACCAGCAATCCCTGTCATGTTTATAGATCTATGGATTAAAAACCAAATTTGAGGCAATTTAGAGAGAATTTGTTTTGCCAATTAGCCGAAGAGCACATCTTTGGGATGTGGGAGGAAACCGGAGCTCCCGGAGAAAACCCACGCAAGCACGGGGAGAATGTGCAAACTCCCACAGACACAGGCCCAAATCCATGTATCTGCACAGCACAGCGATAGTCACTGAACTGTCATGTTGCCCATCAAATGGTTCAGGTCAAGCGTACACTAACGACGTGAAGCACTAGGATACTCTTGAAGAAAATCCAAGAGCAGCCCTCTCACGACCCATTGCATGTATGCCCCTCGTTAGACAACAAGGTGGACCAAAGCACCTGTAGGATAAAAACAAGTACATCAATATCATCATCTATTTACACACTTCCCAGGGACTCCCAAGGCTCATGATCCCTATTTTAAATCAGTTTTCTATACCCCTCCATTCCCATTCTGTTCATGTGCCCATCTAAGTATTTCTTAAATAACTCCAGAGTACCTGCCTCCACCACTTTACTTGGCAGCGCATTCCATACCCCCACCACCCTCTATGTGAAAAAACTCCCTCTAGCATCCAAATTATACCTTACCCCGCTGACCCTAAGCCTGTGACCCCTCATGCTATTCGAGTCATTCCAAGGAAAAAGCTTAACCCTGTTTACTCTATTTATACGCCTCATAATCTTGTACACCTCTATTAGATCTCCTCTAAGTCTATGTCTTTCGAAGGAAAACAGTCCCAATTTGCCTAACTTCTCCTCGTAACTCAGACCTTCCATACCAGGCAGCATCCTGGTAAACCTCCTCTGCACTCTCTCCAGAGTCTCCACATCCTTCCGGTAATAGGGCGACCAGAACTGGACGCAGTATTCCAAATGAGGTCTAACCAACGTTTTATACAACTGCAACATTAAAGGCCAGCTCTTGTACTCTATACCCCTTCCTATAAAGGCTAACATACTATATGCTTTCTTCACAACCTTCTCCACTTGCTCTGCCACCTTCAGAGACTTGTTCACCTGCACCCCCAGGTCCCTCTGCGTTTCTATACTCTTAATAGGTCTACCCTTTATCATATACCTCCCTCCCTACATTCTTTCTCCCGAAATGCATCACCTCACATTTATCAGGATTGAATTCCATCTGCCATCTATCTGCCCAAACTACCAGCCTATCTATGTCCTTTCCTGGTAGGCATTGGGGAGAGTGATAGAACAAAGAGATCTAGGGGTACAAGTTCATAATTCCTTGAAAGTGGAGTCACAAGTGGACAGAGTGGTGAAGAAGACATTTGGCATGCTTGGTTTCATTGGTCAGCACATTGCATACAGGGGTGCGAATGTCTTGTTGAAGGCATTGATAAGGCCACACTTGGAATACTGTGTGCAGTTCTGGTCACCCTATTTTAGAAAGGATATTATTTTAGAAAAGATTTATTAGCATTTTTTTTTTTACAGAGAGGGTGGTGAGTGTCTGGAGCAAGCTGCCAGAGCTGTCTTTTAAAAAGCATTTAGACAGTTACATGGGAAAGATGGATATAGGCCAAACATGGGTATCCTAGTAAATCTTTTCATAGAGAGGTTGGTGAATGTCTGGGAAAAAGCTACCAGAGTAAGAATAGAGCAGGGTGCAATTTTGTCTTTTAAAAAAATGTATTTAGACAGTTATACAAGTAAGATGGATATAAAGAGATATGGGCCAAATGTGGGCAATTGGGATTAACTTAGTGGTTTAAGAAAGGGGCACATTGTCAAGTTGGGCCAAAGGGCCTCTTTCCATGCTGTAAACTTCTTTGACTCTATGTGTTTCTAATGTGTTGGTGTTGATTCGATGGCCTGAAGGGTCTCTTCTGCACTGTATGATTCTCTGATTTTGTGACTGGGATGAATGGTGGTATCGAATTAGAGGGAGTTTGGACAAGGTATTCTAGATTTTGATCTGAATACATTAGTAACTTTGGTTCTTATTTTCTCTTTTCATTGTGGACATGCTGGACTTAGAGTTGTGCTTTGACAGTTACTTGTGAGTTGATGAATTGCTGCAACACATGTTGGTGAGTGAGATAGTGGAAGCGTGAGTTTGAAATTTCACTGTGACAGAGACCAGCAAAACCTTGGGAATGGAATAAAGTGCATGCACAGCAGGAATGTTAGAGTCTTAGATGGGGTGATCCCAGGATCCCAGCTTCAGTTATATGAAGCGACAACAGAAGTTGGGATTATTCTACAGGGAACTGAGAATATTAGATGTGCCATATAAAGCATCCTTTCTGGTTGTATCACAGCTTGGTATGGCTCCTGCTCTGAGCAAGACCACAAGAAACTACAAAGGGTTGTGAACATAGCCCAGCCCATCACGCAAACCAGCCTCCCATCCATTGACTCCGTCTACACTTCTTGCTGCCTTGGAAAAACAGTCAGCATTATCAAGGACCCTATGCACTGCAGATATATTCTTTCCACATTCTTCGGAAAAAGATACCAAACAACTCAAGAACAGCTTCTCCCCTGATGCCATCAGACTTTTGAATGGACATACATTACATTAAATTGACCTTTCTCTACACTCTAGCTATGACTGTAATACTACATCCTGCATCCTCTCCTTTACTTCTCTGCTGTGTACTCTACATAGGGTATACTTTATCTGTATAGCACTCAAGAAGCAATACTGCTCCCTGTATTCCAATACATGTGACAATAATAAACTAAATCAAAAACATTAACGGAAAATTCAATCATGGCATTCAAACTCCTGAGGAGTTTTCTTAGAATATATAATGAGAAATTGTTTCCACCGGATAAAGATTGATATCTGCAGCACATAGGTTTGAGATAGTTGGCAAAGATACATTGGGTGATAAGGAAATGTGGTGAGTTGATTTGAAATGAACTTCCTGAACAGATAAAGGAACTAAATTCAATAATAGCAACTTGCAAAGTGTCACATTTTTGAAGTTTATGAGATCATTATGTTTTGGACTGGGTCTTTCTATTTAGGGAGATTGAAGGAATGGGGGGGGGGCCTTGTGATCTGTTTTGAAGTCATATAGGGATAAGTTAGTAATTTGATTGTTAAAGATCAAAGGAAGGTCTAGAAGAAGGTGCAAGCTATTTACACTTGGAGAGAATGGCAGTGATCTCTGAGATTGCAATAAGTCAACTCTGAGTCTCCCAAAGTCCTAGAAAAGTATTGCAGGTACAGGTTGTAAACAGTTGTGCTCTAAACTGTCCATTAACTTGTAAGGTGGAACGAAGTTAGCATCAAAAATAGCTAATCAGCATTTCTGTCTAGGTACAAAGCTGAGGTAGATTATCAGCCATGATCTAATTGAATGATAAAACAAAGTTGATCGGCTCAGTGGCCTACTCCTGTCCCTGTGTTTGTCTATATTCCTTCATTGCTATAGGGAAGAAAGCAGAGTAGAAAACTACTTTCTGTTCTTTAAAGTATAAATTGCCTACAAGAGAAAATAGTATTTTGTCAATAGTGTTTTTCAATCATTTGTTACAATAAACTGAGGATTACTTTAAATTTTAGAATCAGCAGAAACAACATTTGTTACATCAACCATTCTGATGTTTCTTAAGGTGATCACAGTTCTCTGTCTCCTTAACAATCACAGCAAGACTTCCTACAGTGTCTTAACTTGCAAAATAGATTTGGATCCAGGAAGCAAGTGTAGAGCTGAGGGAAGGCAGCAAGAAAATGGATAACACCTAAGGAAGCTACACATACTTACATAGAAATTGTAGCACACAAAACAGGACATTTGGCCCGTCAGACCTACGTTTATGCCCTATCAACTTTATTTAACTCTATCAGCATTACTTTTTATTCCTAACTTTTGTGATTTATTTGGCCTTTCATCTCTGCGAACAGTGTCCTGGAATGTCCCAGTTCCTAGTTATATCCTTCAGATAGAATGAGAGGGCATAGGATCCAAGGGGCTTTGGCCTTGTGGATCCAGAACTGGCTTGCCTGCAGAAGGCAGAGAGTAGTTGTGGATGGGTCTTCTTCTGCGTGGAGGTCAGTCACCAGTGGTGTGCCCCAGGGATCTGTTCTAGGACCCTTGCTGTTTGTCATTTTCATAAATGACCTGGATGAGGAAGTGGAGGGATGGGTTAGTAAGCTTGCCGACGATACGAAGGTTGGTGGTGTTGTGGATAGTCTGGAGGGATGTCTGAAGTTGCAGCGAGACATAGATAGGATGCAAGACTGGGCGGAGAAGTGGCAGATGGACTTCAACGCGGATAAATGTGTGGTGGTCCATTTTGGCAGGACCAATGGGATGAAGCAGTATAATATCAAGGGTAGGAGTCTTGGCAGCGTTGAGGAGCAGAAGGATCTTGGGGTCTGGGTCCATAGGACTCTTAAATCTGCTCCGCAAGTGGAGGATGTGGTCAAGAAGGCATATGGTGTACTGGCCTTCATTAATAGAGGAATTGAGTTTAGGAGTCGGGAGGTAATGCTGCAACTTTATAAGACCCTTGGATTATTGTGTGCAGTTCTGGTCACCTCACTATAGGAAGGATGTGGAAGCTATTGAGAGGGTGAAGAGGAGATTTACAAGGATGTTGCCTGGGTTGGGGGGCATGCCTTATGAAGATAGGTTGAGAGGCGACCTGATAGAGGTTTTTAAGATGTTGAGAGGAATGGATAGAGTGGATTCTCGGAGGCTATTTCCCAGGGCTGAAATGGTCGCTACGAGAGGACACAGGTTTAAGGTGCTGGGGGAGCAAGTACAGAGGAGATGTTAGAGATACGTTTTTCACTCAGAGGGTGATGAGTGAATGGAATCGGTTGCCGTCAGTGTGGTAGAGGCGAACTTGCTGGGGTCTTTTAAGAGACTTCTGGATGAGTACATGGGATGTAATGGGATTGGGAGTTACAGATAGGTCTATGGCCTGGTAAGTATAGATATGATCGGCACAACTTGTGGGCTGAAGGGCCTGTTTGTGCTGCAGTGTTCTATGTTCTATGTTCTATCCGTTCAGCAGCAATGGGGGTTATTCAGTCCTGCTTAATATCACATCCGTTGGAGTGAATAATAAAATAATTATACAGACCTTTTCACAATCTCAGGATGCCTTGAAGGATATTTTTATTCACTCATGGAATGCGGGCATGCAGGCTGAACCAGCAGTTATCGCCCATCCCTGAGGGCTGTTGAGAGTTAACCACATTGCTGTGGCACCTGGAGTCACATGTAGGGCAGATCAGGTAAGGACACAGATTTCCTTTCCTGAAGGGCATTAGTGAATTGCATAGATTTTCCCAACAATGAAAAATGGTTTTATGGTCATCATTAGACTTTTAGTTCCAGATTTTTATTGAATTCAAATTTCAATAGTGGGATTTAAACCCAGGTCCCCAGAGCATTATTAACATACAGAAAGGAGAACAAGGGTTTGAGACAGTGTTGTAGCCACAGAAGAAGGAGAATAGCACAGGAACTGAAAGTTTATTCTGTGCACTCACCTGGGTGTGTTAGACAGAAAACACTGGCTAATCAGAAAGCTCTTGTAAAACGTTGCTAGGTAACTGGTGTAAACAGTGAACTCTGACCCATTGGTATTGTGGAATGCACAACACTGGGAAATAATGGAGTCGATGGCACACAGTTGCAGAGACACTGACCTGAAAACAAAGATCGCAGTTGACAAGATGACAGCAAGAAAGCCTGCTCTGTATGCAGGGGGGGAGGTGGAGAGGGGCAACACACAATCAACTAGTGTACCAAGCAAATGCAAAAACATTCTGTAACATGGATTCTGTCACCTAGAGAGATAGCACAGTAAAAAGTACAATGAAAAATTTAACCTGCCATTTATGGATTCTCTGCTGATGACCACTGATACCAAGGAAGTTTGAATGTCGGATTAATGTCCTTAACCCAAACTGAGCCAATGAAATCCTGTAACCAAGAGAAGGGATGAACAATAAGCTTGAGAAATGAGTACAATGGAATCATTGAAGCTGGAGGGCCTGGAGAGACGCAGCTTCAAACGTTTGGACATTGATCCCAATTCTTTGCACATCACTGCTCAACTGTTCCCTCAACCATTCTGCTTACACAAACTCCGTGTAAAGCTGCATTACTGTGCATCAGATTAAAGAACAGAACATGAGATAATCCAGTCATTCACTGTGTATATGTTTGGCTCTCTCCTTACAGATAAACTAAGGCAAGGGTGGGGAAGTGATAAGGGAAGGAGACAGATAGTCAGTGAGCCTCAGCGTGTGGAAAATGGCCACCCTTAAATAAAGCAATAATGCAGATCTTTGGCAGGCATTTTACAACATGATATTGTCAAAATACAAAAGAAATGCCTAGCAGGTACAGTTACTATATTACACAAGACTATTATTAAGAGGAAACTTTCCACTCCTTGACCTGTATTTTGATTAGGTCAGACTGAGGAAGGAAGGTTTCCGATTTCTTTACAGACTCCCAAGTGAACCTAGTTCTCTTGCTCTCTATGATGTTCCTTATGAGCCTGAGTTTATGCCATAGCAACTCTGATATTTGTTCCAGAATAAGGCAGTGAGAATTGAACCTAGCTCAGAACTAAGAGGCAACTAAGGTTGCATGTGTTTTCAGCATTACTTGGAAAAGTCCAACATATCCAAATATATGATACTAGAACAGATTAGTGTTCATATAGATATCATATAGATACTAGAACAGATTAGTGTTCATATAGATATCATATAGATACTAGAACAGATTAGTGTTCATATAGATATCATATAGATACTAGAACAGATTAGTGTTCATATAGATATCATATAGATACTAGAACAGATTAGTGTTCATATAGATATCAGGTAGATATGTTTAAAGTTTTTTTTTATTGGTGTCACAAGTAGGCTCACATTAATACTGCAATGAAGTTACTATGAAAATCCCCTAATCAACACACTCCAGTGCCTGTTCATGTACGTTAAGGGAGAATTTAGCATGGTTAATGCATCTAACCAGTAAGTGGGAGGAAACTGGAGCACCTGGAAGAAACCCATGCATACACAAGGAGAACATGCAGACTCCACACAGGTGGTGAAGCAAGCAGGGAACAGATCCCTGGCGCTGTGAGCTAGCAGTGCTAATCTTTGTGCCATGATAATGGCACATTCAGCAGAATATGAGTTCAAATCCAAGCATGATGGCCTGAGAACATGAATATTTAAAAAATTGGAAAGGTGAAACAGTGGGTGATAGTGTCAGTGGCAACTGACTCACTTTTGTCCATTTAGGGAAGAAATCCTACTGTAATTATTTCATCTGTCTTCAATCCCACACCAATGTTATGTGATGCAGCTAGTTATTGTAATAGGCTGCTATTGCTATGGTTCAAGGAGTTGGCCCAACTCCAAATCCTCTCATCTGTATCATTCACTTTTCTTTCCTCAGAATCAACGAGAAGAAAATCACACAGCGCCTAAAATGGCCCACGATTGATAATTATCGGTTTTGTGCAGCTTTGACCTCAATATTGCTAGATTTTTCTGCACAGTGTGAGGAGAGTGACACATTTTCCAACACATTGACATATCTGCTTAGGCTTCTCACACTTCAGATTAAAGACTAGCACATTCAGATCAGGACTGCTAATTCAAATGACAGCGTGTCATTCTGTTGAATGTAATTGAAGTAACAAGTGCATCCCAAAGAACACAACAGTTAATGATTACTGTACCATCACTGGATCTTGCAGCCAGGGTCAAATCCTGAAATTGAACTGAGGTGAACTCGGAGTTTTCATCCAATTCAGAAAGATCCAAAAGGATCCTGCTTCAAACAATGCAAATTCAACTGGGGCGTTCTTACCATTGGAACCCATTAAGAATTTAGGGCCGCCCCCAATTTCTCGCCTCTCGCAATCTTACCAGCATTAGATATCTAGCATGAAGAGGATCCTATCCTTTGAATAAAGGAGGAGGCAGCACTGGTACAGGGCATCGAAATGAATTTACTTCATTGAACAGAAATTAAAAGTAACATGACAAAAGTGAAAAGAGAAAGCAAATTTGGGACTGGCTTTTACTGCCAGCTCCTGAACTGAGATTTAAACACACTGATCTCGAACACAAAGCACAAACACACACTGAAACCAAAACATATTTCAACCCTTATTTGTTATTGGAAATGTTTTCTGCAAGCTGTCTGGCAAACATAGGTCTGGCTGCTGCTGTTATCAAAAACTTATTTGCCTGCTGTGTACTCTGCAGGAATGCAGTCAATTTTGAGCTAATCCAGCATGCCTTGAGTTTTAAAATGTAGTCAAGCTTTGCAATTCAGTTAACTGCTATAGTTTAGTATTTAAATGTAATTACATAGGCAAAAATATCTTAAAATGAAGTCTGCATAGATTGAAGCATGCATAGGTCTCTTAATGTGCAAGACTGAATGTATAACCTTTTATTTAAATGATAATTTAAATAGAATTAGACAATCTGGGATGGAGTTGTTCTCGTTTGTTTGCCTCTGTGGCCTTGCTAGGAAAGATTCTCTTCGGTGAGGATCAGGTATAATTCCCCAATCAACGGGGAGAAAACGTGCCAGTAGAACTGGAGGTCATTGAGTCCCCAGGTGGCCAGGGGCAAAGGGGGGTTGCCCAAAACACTGGAAGAAATTAGCACACTGATAATGCCCATCAGGCTCTGGGCAGTGCCAAGGGGCAGAGTCTGACGGGGCAGGGTCAGACTGGAGGTGGGCTGCTCGGTGAGAGGGATGACTGCTACCCATTCTGCACAGTGATTGGTGGGGGGGCGACTCACAATTGGACATGGAGCTCCATGGTAGCAAGGATGGGTCTGGGTTTAGGCCATGGAGGCCAGCTGATAGCAGCAGAGGCTATCCCCTTAGAACATAGAAATCTGCTCAGGCACAATTGTGTCCTCTGCTACGATCAGCCAGCTTTTGGACAATTTAGTTCATTCCCACTACTGGCAAATTTCAAGTTTGTCAAGTTATTTTTGCCAAAGTGAGGTAAGGTTTAACTTTTAAGTCACCCAAAAAAAGGTGCAAATTTCCCCATTTTCAGACTCATGTTGCACTTCAAATCTTTTGGTAAGTTCGCCCCAAAATGTCTGAAAAGACTTGCGCTCTTCTCTCTTGAAGAACTATCTGAGGCGACAATTTATTGAGGTCTGTATGTAAGGTCTCAGACCTGAAACTGTAACCTTGCTTCTCTCTCTACAGAAACTGTTGGGCGTACTGACTGTTTCTAGTGTTTAATGTTTTCATTTCAGCTCTTTAGGAAGTAATGTTGATAAAATGAACTGGATTTAGTGCGGAAAACAGGATCTTACCACCCAGTCTGAAAGCAGGGGGAGTCAAACAATGGTCACTGAGACCAGAAACACATCTTGTTGGTGACAGCTAGAGACCCTGTCAGTAACCTAATCAGAAGGTCAGTCAGAGATTTAGTGAGGGATCCAGTCAGTGATCCAGCTAGAGACCCTGTCAGTAACCTAATCAGAAGGTCAGTCAGAGATTTAGTGAGGGATCCAGTCAGTGATCCAGCTAGAGACCCTGTCAGTAACCTAATCAGAAGGTCAGTCAGAGATTTAGTGAGGGATCCAGTCAGTGATCCAGCTAGAGACCCAGATGAGATCCAGTAAGAGATCTAATCAGAAGCTCAGTCAGAGAACCAATGAGTGTTTCATACCTTACTGCTTTGCTCTATGAAAGGAAAGGAAGGAACTCTCATTTATACAGTGGCCTTCATGACCTTTGGACATCCCAAAGTCCTTTACAGCCACCATTTTCCATTCCATGTGTCCTCTGCTGTCCTGATGGGCAAAACCTAAAAGCTTCTTTTTCAAGGCAAAAATATCCTTCTGCTTCACTTCATCTTGTGAAAGGGTTCTGGAGATCCTTAACTAATAAATAATGCTAATAAGTGTTTGCGACTAATGTTCTCTTAATCAAAGTACCTGAATCCATTTCCTCTGAAATTTCAGTGGAAATCAACAGATAGAGGTTGACCACACTGTGACTGGACAGAGTTTTAACTGGCAAGGGGAGGTGGGATTGGATTTGATCAGGAACCCAACATGGGCAGCACAGCGGCACAGTGGTTAGCGGGTGCTGCTTCAGCGCCAGGGACCCAGGATCGATTCCCAGCTTGGATCACAGTCTGCGCAGAGTCTGCATGTTCTTCCTATGTCTGCGTGCTTTTTTCCGGGTGCTCTGGTCTCCTCCCACATCTGAAAGACATGTTGGTTAAGTGCATTGGCCATGCTAAATTTTCCCTCCATTTTCCTAATTGTTTATCCAGTCTCCCTCCACTTCATTCCTTTCCATTTTCAAATTGATTTTCTTTCTCCTTTGTCCTTGCTTTGCCATTTCATTCTCATATTGAGATGATCTTTGCATTTTTAAGCATTTGCGTTTACCTCAAGCTTAATACCTTGTTCTCAAACATTTACACTCATTAACAACTAACATCTGTTAGCATATACTAGATACTTGTTCACTTACCCCGCTTCATTTTAAGATCAGTTTATTTTTTGTGTCACAAGTAGGCTTACATTAACACTGCAATGAAGTTACTGTGAAAATTCCCTAATCACCACAATTCAGCACTTGTTCAGATACACTGAGGGAGAATGTAGCATGGCCAGTGCACCTAACCAGCACGTCTTTCGGACTGTGGGAGGAAACTGGAGCACCCAGAGGAACCCCACACAAACATGGGAAAAACCTGCACAGATAGACAGTCATCCAAGGAATCAAACCCAGGCCCCTGGCACTGTGGAGAAGTAGTACTAACCACTGTACCAACATACCGCCCCTTATTTGATCCCATTCTTGTCAGATAAGTGTTTTCTACTTCAGCTATTTTTTCTTTTTAGATGCTGAGGGCTTAGTGCTCACTTCCAGCAATTTCTTTTGCAGTGCTTGCAAATAGATGTTTGCTACCAGATTCACAATAATTACAGGCATTAAATCTGCAACAAGCTTCTCACTGTTGACAGTCTTTAACCTGTTGCTATTGACTAGCTGTCAGGCTAATGTCAGTTGCAGACAGCTTTGAAGATTTTTCCAAAAATAATTCCATGCTTTTCCGAGTGAATGGGAGTTCCATTTGCTTTGTGTTTTAAACTAGATGGCACAACAGTAACTTGCAGCTGGAGTTAACTGTTACGAGGATAAATCCTGCTTTTGGAATGGGGACACAGAAATCCGTACGGTATTTCAGCAGGTCAGGCGGTGGGCTACTCCAGCCACCATTTTTAGGTGAACCTCAACAAACCTCGACTTGGATCACCCCAGTTCCAGGATGGGTGGGAGGGAGGTAGGATAGGCAGAAAGGGGAATGGTGCAGATTAACAGACTGGGGGGTGAAGAGGGAGGATGAAGATGAGTGGTTGGATGGGGGAAGGAAGGAGGAAGGAGGGAGAGTGGGGGGAGTCTAGGGATGAGAGGGGATTGAGCAGGAGGATGGAGTGCAGGGTGTATAGAGTTTGGGGGGAGAATGGAGGGGAGATGGGATGGAGGGCAGGGGGATGATGGCAGAAAGTGAGAAACCATCTTTATCTTCATCCTCTCCGCTCCACCCCTCTCTGGGGAATAGGGAACGTAGAAGAGAGGAGGGAGGATGGAGATGGAGGGGAGGGTTAAGGGGAAATTAGAGGGGAAAATGGAGATGGAGGGGAAGGGAAGCATGAGGGTGGAGGGATGGAGAAGAAGGATAGAAGGAGTAGTGAAGAGAAAAAATGGAAGCAGTCGGATGGGATGATGTTAAGGAGCATGGAAAGACTGAGGGGCAGGAAGCTGGAAGAGGAATGGGAGGCTGGAGGGGGAGATGGAGGGAGAAGAGAGGGTGAAGTGGAAAATAGAGGGAGAGATAAGTACGAAAGGAGAGGATGGAGGGAGGGAGAGAGAAGGCTGGAGGGGTGGAGAGATAGAGAGAATGGATAAGGTGATTTTGGAGGTGGAGATTGAGGATTGAGATGGAAGGTGGGGGGGGAAGGTAAAGGATGAGGGTGAAGGGGAGAGATAGGAGAGGATGGTGGGGAGGGAAAAATGGAGTGAAGATGGAGGGTGAGAATGGAAGGGGAGGAGAGGTTGGAGGGGAAGGTGGAGGGAGCAGATGAGGGGATAGTTGGAGATGGAGAGTGAGGATTGAAATGGAGGGTGAGGATGGAGGTGGAGGGTGGGGATGGATGAAGAGAAAGGTAAAAGAGAGGCAGTGTGCTGGGAGTGTTCCTTCCCTCACTAACAACCAGTTCCTTCATATCAGCACGATCCAGCAGCCAGTCCCATTTCTGTGACTGTATTTCTGAAAAGGTTTGTGCAGGAAAATTAAAGAAAGCATCAATTACATTGGGGAAGCTAAACGATTGTCCTCTTTGAAATGAGTGTTTCAACAGTTCTCAAAAGGTTAATTGTACATCGTTTATATCAAATGATTAATAAGTAACTTAAACAGAGCTGTTCTTACAAAGATTTTTCTGGAACAATCATTATTATTTTTAACTTGTGAAGCTTGGGAGGCCTGCAATTGTTTAGTCACATCTCATTTTTAATTTTACTGATCCAACTATAAATCCATGGCCAAAATAATGAGAGGTCCTATCTGGAATCTTTCTTGCAGCTGACTCGATCCCACATCAAACCCAGCTTTTTCCAGCTAGTCAACTGCCAGGAAATTAACTTTGTTAGCCAGGGAAGTATTGTTAATGATCTAATGCAGAAATAACTGCCAGTCAATCTGAGCAATGTTGATATGGGATGGAGACCAAGAACCTTCACCAAAATAGCCAAGAGGAGCAGTGCAACATTCCTCCCAAACCCACAGATGGTGCTGAATGTTTCAAAACCAGTGAAAAAGATTTAAAACATCATTATGTGACTATGTAGGAGTGCAAATCAAAGGCCACAATCCTTGTAGCCTCAATTCTCCAGGCTCAAGAAAAAGAATTCATAGAATCATCAAAACAGACAGAAAGAGGCCACCTGGTCAGCACCAACCACAATCCCACTCAGGCTCTAACCCATATCCCTCCACATTTACCCACTAATTCTTCTAACCTACGCATCTCAGGGCAATTTTTAACACAGCCAATCCACCTAACCTGCACATCTTTGGACTGTGGGAGGAAACCAGATTAGAAGAAACCCACACAGACACGAGGAGAATGTGCAAACTCCACGCAGACACTGACCCAAGCCGGGAATCGAACCCTGGAGCTGTGAAGTAGCAGTGCTAACCACTGTACTATTGTGACCATTTTAACACCTTTCACAATCTTAGGACATCCTATTTCTTGAAGTGTTGTCACTGCCTAATGTAATGCAGCAGATATTTGTACACAGCAAATTCCTACAAATACAGTATGTTAATGAGCAGGCAACTTGGGGTTTTTTTGTGCGATGGGTATTAATTGGGGGATAAGTACTGAACAAGACAACAGGGACCACTCACTTGCACTTCATCAAAATAGCACTTGCAATCATTTATGCTAACCTGAAAAAGCAGATGATACTTTAACAAGGGTGGCACGGTGGCATAGTGGTTAGCACTGTTGCCTCACAGTGCCAGGGATCCAGGTTCAATTCTGGATTGAGTCACTGTCTGTATGGAGTCTGCACATTCTTCTCGTGCCTGCATGGGTTTCCTCAGGGTTCTCTGGTTTCCTCCCATCATCTGAGACACATGCTGGTTAGGTGCACTGGAGTATGGCAACCTGGGAATTTTCACAATAACTTCATTGAAATGTTAATGTAAGCCTATTTGTGACTAATGAAGAAACTTAATCTCATCTGAAAGACGGCTTCTCTGACAGTGCCATACTCCCTCAGTATTATGTGGAATGGAATCGGCTACCGTCGGTGGTGGTAGAGGCGAACTCACTGGGGTCTTTTAAAAGACTTCTGGATGAGTATATGGGATCTAATGAGATTGGGGGTCATAGGTAGGTCTATAGCTTGGTAGTATAGATGTGATCGGCGCAACTTGTGGGCTGAAGGGCCTGTTTGTGCTGTATTGTTCTATGTTCTATATTGGAATGTCAACCTGGATTAATTACTCAGGTGTGTGGAGTGGAACCTGAAGTTCTATGGGAAGGAATTTGGGTTCCCAAGTGTGAGGTACTCTAAATGGGCTCAACTGCCAAGGACATTTTTCTAAGCGCTCCAACAGCATTTTCATGAGGTGCTGGGGCTTTGCATCATCTTTGCTTCTAAGGAGGCCGGGGTTATTCCTATCAATTTACATGCTTGACCACACAGATCATGACAAGATCAGCACTGAGGGAAGCAAGCCACATTCCGACACTTGCCGTAGGCTGAGCAACCTATGAATGCTTGAGTGCTCATGATTTTCAGACCCATCTCTATAAAGGGAGCACAATCTAAGGTTTCACATAAGCAATGACGGACAAAGAGGCAAAAGCGGGGTTCACTGTAGATTTTAACAAAATGAATTGTTCCTGAATGTGTCCCTCATTTATGATGAATAATCCAGAGAGACTGAGCTCAAACTTCACTGTGACAGTTTGACAATTGTAATTATGGTGATTGAAAATCTAGAATATGTCATTTTCCTTAGTTGATCAAGCCAGATTTTTGCCAAGTTAAGTAACTGCCTGTAGTGTGGAACAGGCTGCTGGCAATGGGAGGTGATGGCTGAGTGATATTATTGCTAGACTATTAATCCAGAAATTCACCTTTTGTTCTGGGGATCTGGATTCAAATGCCATTACAGCTATTAGTGCATCGGGATGAGAGAACCACTACCCAAATTCCAGATATTCTTTCACTGAATTCAAATTCCATCATCTGTGTGCATCTCTAAGTGCTGGATATCAACCTGGTTGCTGGAAACCAGCGGGATCAGCAGGTAAATCACATTAATCTTATGTTAACCTCATTTAAATGTCATTATCAGGTGTGTGCGACTGAAGTCTCTGGCCTGTTGGCATCTCCCACCCCATCAGTACAATTTCACTCCGGCAAGGTTCAGTCTAGTTCCTCACTCTTGGGGAACCAGCAGAAGATCATGCAGGAATGAAGGGGGGCAATCGGAGCACACGGAGGGTCAGGCAGTGGGGAGAGAATGGTGCCCTCTGGGCATGGTCACCCTGGTAGTGCCAGCCTGTGCCCCATGGCACTGCCTAAAGGGCAAAATTCCCATGCCTGGTGGGCACCTTGGCCCACCAGCCATCGGGCAGTGCCAAGGGGACAGGACAGGGAGATGGGGGTGTCCCGCTGCCACTTTGCATTGTGATCAATCAAGGCTGGAGGAAGGCCAGCAATTGGGGCAGCTTAAGGAGAGTATAGTTTGCCGAGTTGGTCTGCCTCGAGGGGAAGAAGGGGTCTGCCAAGGTGGTGGGTATGAGGTGGATCATCATTGCTGGATGAGGGAGCTGGACAGGAGGGAGAATCAGGGCTGGTCCAGGAATGCTTGTGGTGGCCATGATGGGGCTGTAGGGGAGGGGAGGGATCAAGCTGGCCAGCAAACTGCAGGCTGACAGTTCAGGTCACCGCAAATGCTCAGAGTTCTGGAACTATCAGAATCTGCATGAATAGGTCCCGCCCCCACAAGCTTTTAATGATATTCATGATTATGACCTCTGCATTGCACAGAATGTGAGTGATTCAAGTCTGAACGCCCATTGAAAAAACAATCGTGATTTACACCAATTTTCCTCCAAATTCAGCACTGAGAACTTTTTTGAGAAAATCGCCCCCTAAGACGACTCATGACCATGAACCCGTTGTCGATTGTTGGAAAAACCCATCTGATTCACTGATGTCCTGTAGAAAGGAAATCTGCCATCCTTATCTGTCTGGCCTAGTTGTGACTCCAGAGCCACAGCAATGTGGCTGACTCTCAACCGTCCTCGGGCAACTAGAGATGACCAATAAATACGCCCATTACACATGAACAATTTTTTTTAACTATGTGATTTTAGCAAATTTATAGATTCTACCTCAACTAGTTTTCCCCACTGAAAGGGAATTAAAACTCATTTAATCTCTTTCTCCTCACATCCTTAAATAAATAAGCAGAAAACAATCAGTCATACAGCAGCATTTTACAAATGCTTTTCTAAGTCCCAGCCTCAAAGGCAAAATAATTATTAACGGAGGCATCGCAGGATGTGGATGTAATGTGAAGCTGGAAAGATTCAGTAAAGCCTCGGGGTTAAAGGTATCCAGTAACACAAGAATACATTTAACACTTCACTCAATATTTAAACTAAGCTTCACTTACAGGTCACTTAAAGTAACTGCCTATTCATACATCGTAAGTGAAAAATATAATCTAAGAATGAACACGCTTAATAGATGCCTGCAGCACAACGCATGCAAAGTGCCAGTTATAAAGACCCTAATGTTCCCGATAAGAAATTGAAAACCATTCTTTGTTGTGCAGTGAGTTGTCTTGGGAATCAATCTCTCTCACGATAGTCAAGCTAGGCCATCTACTGCATCCTCACATAATTGCTCTCGTTCAATTTCCAAACTCATCTCAACCATAGCCCAGTTGTGGTGATTTTGCCTTTGTCAGCAGATTCAAGCCCCCCATGAGAACCATCAGCACACAGTCCAGACCAGTGCTTCAGTGTAGCACAGAGGGAGTGTTGCAGGGATGTTTCAGATGAACTGTTAAATTCACACCTTCCCATGAGGGAAGGGAGTGAGTGGAGGAGGGTGGGAAGGGTGGAAATATTCCGAGAAAGAGTCAAGGAGTGCTCTCCGGAACCCTGGTTAATATTTATCCCTCAATCAACATCCCATAAATAAAATTACGGATTTTGCACATTCTCTATGCGTGTCTATGCGGGTTTCCTCCAGGTCCTCCAGTTTCCTTCCACATTCCAAATATGTGCAGTTCTTGGTGAAACAACATCTGTACTGTATACAATTTTGGTTTCCTTATTTAGATGTGATTGGCCATGATCAATTGACTCTGGAGTCAGAGGGAATTAGCATGGTAAATGTATGGAGTTACAATCCTCAGTGGGATTGTCATTGTTACAAACTCAATGGGCTGAATAGCCTTTTCTATACTGTTGAGATTCTAAGATTGCCACGTTACTGATTGTGCGAGTTTGCTGTGTGCATATTGGCTGCTGGTTTATAAAAACAGTTACAAGTCATTTGTTGGCTATAATGCACATTGGGATCGTTCTGAAGACTTGAAAGGCGCTACATAAATGCTTTCTTTCCAGATTGCTGCTTGATTGCAATATGCAGGTCAGTGAAGAAACATTCCCTGTGTGCAGCTTGTCACAGTAATGTTTGTTCTGTTCCAGATTGGCATGCAGTCATCCACATTAGTCATGGCCTCTCTCAGCTATGCTGTGAGGCCAGTGGGCCAGGGTCAAGGGGCATTCCACATGAACTCAAATTGAAAAACTTAACAACTTTCTTCAGTAGTGCCTGACTACTAGGCTGTACCTCAGGCCTGGGAAACCTGAGGAGGTAGACCCAATCTATACAGCCCATTTTCCCCAACAGGAAAGTAAATCTAGATGGGAGTGCAACAGGGCTGCTGATTTACTATCGTCCATTTTGACCTACCCTCCAAGGAGGATTTCACTCATTTCTCCCTCCCATCTGCAATGACCAAGAAAGCAAGAGCAGAGGAGTGTACTTGCAGCTTGCAGTAAGTCCTCAGAGGCAGGAGTCCCTTCACCAGAATCAGTTTATTTACAATTCCAAGAGCAACACACAGAATGCTTTCAGTCAGCGGTCTAACTTTTGGCGTGCCAGAGAAACTGACAGTCCTGGTTATACACAAAGGAAAATATGTTCCTGATTGGCCCAGCAATTGACTCATTAATTAGGGAGTTCATATTCCAGTAGGCCAAAGTCTATGGCCTGATTGAAGTCATTACACATCTCAGCAAAAAACTTAGTACAAGAAGAGTTGTTAAGAGGATTACGTGATGCTTTGGGGTTTCAAGAACAGAGGGATGATTCAGTTAATGAAAGCAACCAATTTATATTTTGGAATAACTATCCAGCACAATCTGATAACTTGGATAGAAAATTGTTAAAGTGACTGTGAAAATTTTTGCCCTAATCTCTACCTCAAATTCAATGTTCTGGTTGCCCTACTACCGGAAGGACGTGGAGACTCTGGAGACAGTGCAGAGGAGGTTTACCAGAATGCTGCCTGGTATGGAAGGTCTGAGTTACGAAGAGAGATTAGGCAAATTGGGGCTGTTCTCCTTAGAAAGACGCAGACTTAGAGGAGATCTAATAGAGGTATATAAGATTATGAAGGGGATAGATAGAGTAAACAGGGTTAAGCTTTTTCCTAGGATGGTCTCAAATAGCACGAGGGGTCATGGGCTTAGGGTGAGGGGGGTAAAGTATAATTTGGATGCTAGAGGGAGTTTTTTCACACAGAGGGTGGTGGGGGTATGGAATGTGCTGCCAAGTAAAATGGTGGAGGTAGATACTCTGGGGTTATTTAAGAGATACTTAGATGTGCACATGAACAGAATGGGAATGGAGGGGTATAGAAAACTGATTTAAAATAGGAATTGTGAGCCTTGGGAGTTGCTGGGAAGTGTATAAATAGATGATGATATTGATGTACTTGTTTTTATCCTACAGGTACTTTGGTCCCCTTTGTTGTCTAACAAGGGACATACACGCGATGGGTCGTGAGAGGGCTGCTCTTGGACCTTTTTCGAGAGTATCCTAGTGCTTCACGTCATTAGTGTACGCTTGACCTGGACCATTTGATGGGCAACACGACAGCTTAGTGATTATCGCTGTGCTGTGCAGATACATGGATTTGGGCCTGTGTCTGTGGGAGTTTGCGCATCCTCCCTGTGCTTGCGTGGGTTTTCTCCAGGTGCTCCGGTTTCTTCCCACATCCCAAAGATGTGCTCTTGGGCTAATTGGCAGAACAAATTCTCCCTAAATTGTCTCAAATTTGGTTCAATCCATAGATCTATAAAAATAGACAGGGATCATGGATCGAGGTGGGGCAGTGTGGGCTCATTGGGCCAAAGGGCCTGTTTCCCATGCTGTTTTGTTCTTTGTTACATGTTTTTGTTAACGAGTCACTGGAGAAAGTCCACGCTTCTACTTGAATGTAAGTCCCCTTGATGAACAGGAATCCTGTGCTCTCGGTTGTATTGAGCTTAGAGATGGGAAAGCATTTGATTAGGTGGGATGGTGGCATAACTGAGCCCTCTCTTCCTTCTGTATGAATATACAAATACACCAGTTAGGAGCATTGAAGGCCAACCAGCCCCTTGACCCTGCTGTTTAATCTGGTTGTGGCGTTGTGGTCTCAACACCACTTTCCTGTCTACCATCATGCCATTTGGCTCCCTGGTAAAGAATTCATATATCTTTGCCTTAAACATATCCAATGATCCTGCCACAGAGTTTTAGAGGCTCACAACCCTCTGAGAGAAAAATATTCTTCATTTCTGTCCTAAATGGGAGACTTAATTTTAAACTAGTTTTGTCCTAGTCATCCTTCCATCATCCAAATTATTAAGTCCCTTTCAGATCTTATAATCATAAAAATTATGTAAACCCTACAGTGCAGAAGGAGGCCATTCAGTCCATTGAATCTGCGCTAACAACAATCCCACCCAGGTGCCATCCCTGCAATCCCACATCTTATCCTACTAATCCCTCTAACCTATGCATCCTGGGGCCAATTTAGTATGGCCAATCAATCTAATCTGCACATCTTTGGACTGTGGGAGGAAAACAGAGGAAACCCAAGCAAACAAGGGGAGAACATGCAAACTCCATACAGACAGTGACCCAAGCCGGGAATTGAACCAGTCCCTGAAACTGTGATGCAAGAGTGCCAACCATTGTGCCATCGCACTGCCTTAACATTATATATATAATAAGATCACCTCTCATTCTTCTAAATTCAAAGGAACTCATAGGGCGGGATTTTAAAGCATGCTCCTCCCAACACTAGAACAACACGAGGTCAATGGACCTTTGCATGATCGCTGCCACCCCCACTCCCCATCTCCCCTCCCCACCTCTCCTCCAACACTAGAACAACCCCACGTGAGGTCAATGGACCTTTGCATGGTCCCTGCCACCTCCCCTCCATCACCCATCCCCCTCCCTTTGCACCATTGCCCGCTATGATTCCCATGTTGGGCAGGACAGGCCTGTTCTTCTAAACACAATGGTACATTGTTGGTGTACCTATACCACATGCACTTCAATGGTTCAAGAAGTCAGCTCACCAAAGGCAATTAGGGATAGATAGTGTTCCCACATCCCATGAATGAAAAAATGGACACAGTCCACAATCTGTCCAACCTTACTTTATAAGATAATTATTTCCATTCCAAGTATCAGTTGAGTGAAACCTTCTCTGAACTGTTTCAAATGCAATTATGTCCTTTCCTAAGTAAAGAGACCAAAATTGTATACAGTAGTCCAGATTGTTGTTTCAGCAAGACCATGTATAACTGTAGCAAAACATCCCTACTTTTATATTCTCCTTTCAGTAAGCACCAACATTCCAATTGCCTTCCTAATTACTCGCTGAAACAACATATTAAAAAATTTTGTGATCCAAATACCAGGACAACCAGATCCCTCTGAGGTGCCTGAAAATTGGAGGATGGTAAATGTTGTACCTTTGTTTAAAAAAGGCTGCAGGCAAAAGCCTGGGAGTTACAGTGTGGAGAGTCTCACATCTGGTGGGTAAGTTGTTGGAAGGTATTTTGAGAAATAGGATCTACAGACAGTTAGGGTCACAAGGACTGATTAGGAACAATCAGTATGGCTTCTTGAGTGGAAAATCATGCCTCACAAATTTGACTGTTATTTAAAGGGATAACCAAGAAGGTAGATGAGGGCAGTGCAGCTGATGTTGTCTACATGGATTTTAGCAAGACCTTTGACAAGGTACCGCATGATAAGTTGTTGCACAGGGTTAACTCTCAAGGATCCAGGGTGCGGTATCTAAATGAATACAAAATTTGCTTGATGACAGAAGACAGACAGTAGTTGTAGAGGCTTGTTTTTCAAATTGAACGCCTGTGACCAGCAGTGTGCTTCACGGATCGATGCTGGGTCCACTATTATTTGTCATTTATATTAATGATTTGAATGAGAATACAGGAGGCAAGTTTGCAGATGACAACAAGATTGCTGGCATAGTGGAGAGTGAAGAAAGTTATCTCGGATTGCAACGGGATCTTGATCAATTGGGCCAGTGGGCTGATAAATGGCAGATAGAGTTTAATTTAGACAAATGCAAGGTGATGCATTTTGGTAAATTGAACCAGAGCAGTACTTACTCAGTTAATGGTACAGCACTGGGGAAAGTTACAGAACAAAGAGATCTAGGGGCACAAATTCATAGCTCCTTGAAAGTGGAGTCATAGATAGACAGAGTGATGAAGAAGGTATTCAGCATGCTTGGTTTCATTGGTCAGAATATTGAATGCAGGAGTTGGGATGGCTTGTTGAAGTTGTACAAAACACTGGTAAGAGCACACTGGTAAGAGCACACTTGGAATACTGGCAGTTCTGGTTACCCTAATATAGAAAGGGTATTATTGAACTAGAAAGAATGCAGAAAAGATTTACTAGGATGCTATTGGTTTGAGTTATAATACGAGATGGATAGACTGGGACTTTTTTCTTTGGAGCATAGAAGGCTAAGGGATGATCCCCTCAGATCATATAAAGTAATGAAGGACACAGATCAGCTAGATAGTTAATATTGTTTCCCAAAAGTAAGGGAGTCTAAAACTAGACAGCATAGGTTTAAGGTGAGAGGAGAGAGATACAAAAGTGTCCAGAGGGTATTTTTTTCATACGGAGGGTGGTGAGTATTTGGGATAAGCTGCTAGACATCATATTAGAGGCAGGTACAATTTTGTCTTTTAAGAAACATTTAGACAGTTATATGGGTAAGAGGGGTATGAAGAAATATGGGCCAAATGCAGGCAACTGGGATTAGTTTAGGGATTTTAAGGGCCAAAGGGTCTGTTTCCATACTATGACACCGAATCTTGCAATCCCTCTCTATTGAAATAACATGCTACTTTTTTGCCAAAGTGCACAAGTTTACACTTGCCCACGTTGAAATCCTATCTGCCCAATTTTGTGTCCACTCACTTAATCAGAGAGTAGCCTAAGAGCATCTGGGACTATGGAGACTTTACCTTTACCTGTATCCTGTCACAGACTCCTTAGGTAGGATTTACAGCCTTGTTCATCCTGAAATTGTAAAATCCTGCCCAAGGACAATGGACCTTTCCATTGTCCAGCCTTCACCCGCTCCAATTCCCCTGATGGGCAGTGTGATACAATTCTAGCCCTTATGTCTTCTTCACAACTTATTTTCCTACCTATTTTTGTGTCATCCGCAAATTTAGTCCCTTTGTCCAGTTTATTGATATAAATTGTAAATAGTTGAGTCCTTGCACTGATCACTGTTATACCACTCATTACATCTTGCCAAATTAATAATGACCTAATTATGTCTATATGGTTTCCTGTTAGCTAACCAATCCTCTATTGATACTAATTGATGCTTTACACCATGAGTTCTTATTTTGTGCAGTAGCATCTGATGTGGCACTTTGTCAGAATGCTACCCACTTCCTCCAAAATTAAATGCCAGGCCATAGTTGAACTTCCTGCCCCACCTCCAATAGAGACCTTTAAATGACCAATTAATCATCAATGATCCTGCTGCTGGTATCAATTCAGCTTCAGGCAGATCTCGCACCATGCCATGTATGGCAGCTAAAAATGTGTGGCCATTTTGTCACCTCCAATAAGATGGGGAGGGGGGATATCTTCCAACAAAGAATTGGGCACCAGGAAGCAGGGCCTACAAGGAACCATCACCTACCTTTGCTACTGATCCCCCAGCAATCATCTCCTTGTGACCCTCACCCCATGTAATCGCCACCCACACATTACTTACCTGTGGCCTGAGTCACTCTGCAATCCTGGGACTCCCATCGGCATGTCATTTGGCTTCCCCAGTGACACTGCTGAGTACAGGAGGTGCCTGCCTCTGCAGCTCTTGCTGAGTGAGTCTTCTGCCCTCTTGGTGTCTTGATTCTGGGGGAAGGGTTGATGTTGATCTCACCTCTCCCTGGTTGGCATGTGGTTGACTGAACCTTCATGAAAAGCGGTAGCATGGGACTCTCACTAGCTCTCCAGCTGACAGGTGAGACATCTAATGCCTCAGCAAAATTCCACCCTTTGTAGGGGGAGCTGACTGACTTTCACACATTGTTGCCCAATACCTTCTGAAACAGTTCACTGCTTCAATTACCTCATAGAATACTACAATGCAGAAGAAACCCTTTGGCCCATCCAATCTGCAGTGATGCATGAAAGATCCTGACCTGCCCACATAATCCCAAGTGCCAGCTCTTGGCTCACAGCCTTGAATGTTATGGCATGCCAAGTGCTTATCCAGTTACTTTTTAAAGGATGTGAGGCATCCTGCCTCACTACCCTGCCAGGCAGCACATTCTAGACTGTCACCACCCTCTGGGTAAAAATGTTTCTTCTCAAATCCTTCCTAAACCCACCCCTCACTTTCAACTTGTGTCCACTGACCCTTCAACTCAGGGGAAAGAGTTGTTCCCTATCCACCCTGTCCATTGCCCTATGTTCAGTGAGATCTATTTACAACAATCTTAAAGATGTCACCTTCTCACAGAATATATGAAGAACCTTTTGTTTGAGTTGGGAATCTGGACACCAAGTCAGAGGAACAGGTCACCAAGAGAGACTATTATTGCACACGTGCAGCCATATCACCACCCTGTCCTTCAATGCCTCCTTTAACACTTGCCAAACTTTTGTTTTCACTGAGATGGTTCTCCTTTAAATCATTGCAGAGCACCCTGCCAATATTTAATTGAAAACAGGGATTGCAAGGAACCTGGCGCTGTAAAGATTAAAAATGTAATCATATGGGTGACTCCTTTAAGTAGATATTCTGTGAGCTTTATTGTTCTGTATTACTTAGAGAATACGATGAATTGTTAATATTTTAACAGCCAATTGGCACATTCGTTACTCTCATTAAGATTTACAGTCCTGTAGTGGTGATTGCAATATTATTGGAAAACACTAGTGAAAACATTTCTTCTCAATTGCCTTACATTTCTCATTGCCCACCCCCCCCACCCCACCCCCACAAAGTATTAAAACTGTGACAAGGCTCATCCGAGATGGCATCCGGAGAATTCCAAACATAGCAAGAGTTTTCTTTATGCAGCAATGATTATGAGGGTAGAATTGAGTCATAACTTTACATATAAGTTGTTTATGCTGTGCAGTTTAGTGAGGTCCCTCTCAATAACAAATAAAGACTGTATTCCAATATTAGCAGGCAAGGTCGCTGTTGTCTAGGGGACACTCCCCCATCCCCTCATGCCAGAAAAACAAAATCACTGTGTTAACAGAGTGAGGTTATAACTGAAGGACAGAACCTGAAGAGATTAGTGATATTTGAACATGCCTGCCACCTGCTTCCTGGCTGCAAACTGGGGGCTTCTGTCTGAATGATGCTGCCCCCTGTTGGTTTGGCAGCAAATGTCTTTTGTTAATGATAAAATGTCCACATTTTAAAGAGCAGGCTCGTACTGATATCAGAGAATCACAGAATAGAATCTCTACAATGCAGAAGGAAGTAATTCGGCCAATCAAGTCTGCACCAACCACAATCCCACCCAGACCTATTCCTTCAACCCAACATATTTACCTTGACACAAAGGTCAATTTAGCATGGCCTGCCCACACATCTTTGGACTGTGAGAGGAAACCTGAACATCCAGAGAAAACCCCTTCAGACAAGGGAAGATCAAGCAAACTCAGCACAATTGCCTGACACCCAAAGTGAACCGGGTCTTGACGCAGTGAGGTAGCAATGCTGCCATAGGAGTTTCCTCAGTGAGTCAAACCACTGATTCACTGTTAAACTAAAGTGTTGCTGGTATTCTGTAAGAGGAGCTACACTTGAGTTTTTCAGACAGGTTCATCCATTGGATGGGCATTGGTATAAAAACTGTAAAAATAGGTGAAGTAACTGAAGTGCAAATACACACTATTCAGTCTTGCACACCCTGGCAGTGCCAAAGGGGTGCAGCTGGAATGGGAGGTTAGAACACTGAACATAGAACATTACAGCGCAGAACAGGCCCTTCGGCCTTCGATGTTGCGCCGACCAATTAGCAAAAAGCAATGACCCTCCAAACTAAACCATTCCCTTTTCATCCATAAACTTATCAACTAACCTCTTAAATGCCACCAAACCTGGCGCATCTACAACTGCCGCAGGCAGGGCATTCCATACCCTAACCACCCTTTGGGTAAAGAACCTGCCTCTGATATCCGTCCTATAACTATCACCCCTTAATTTAAAGCTGTGTCCTCTCGTGCTAGCTTTCTCCATCCTTGGAAAAAGGCTATCACTGTCCACCCTATCTAAACCTCTAATCATCTTATATGTTTCAATAAGGTCTCCTCTTAGCCGCCTTCTTTCTAACGAAAACAACCTCAAATCCCTCAGCCTCTCTTCATAAGACTTGCCCTCCATACCTGGCAACATCCTGGTAAACCTCCTCTGTACCCTCTCCAATGCCTCCACATCTTTCTTATAATGCGGGGACCAGAACTGCACACAATACTACAAGTGCAGCAGCACTAGAGTTTTGTACAGTTGCAACATGACGTTGCGGCTCCGAAACTCAATCCCCCTACCAATAAAAGCTAAGACCCCATATGCCTTCTTAACAACCTTATCAACTTGATTGCCAACTTTCAGGGATCTATGCACATGTACACCAAGATCCCTCTGTTCATCAACACTATTAAGAGTCCTACCGTTAGCCCTATACTCTACACATTTGTTATTCCTGCCAAAGTGAATTACCTCACACTTTTCCACATTAAACTCCATTTGCCACCTCTTGGCCCAGCTCTGCAACTTGTCCAGGTCTCTCTGCAAACTATAACACCGCTCTTCACTATCTACCACTCCTCCGACTTTGGTGTCATCCGCAAATTTACTAATCCATCCTTCAATACCCTCATTCAGATCATTTATAAAAATTACAAACAGCAGGGGCCCCAAAACAGATCCCTGAGGTACACCACTTGTAACCGAACTCCAAGATGAATATCTCCCATCAACCACCACCCTCTGTCTTCTATCTGCCAGCCAATTCCTAATCCAATTAGCTAAATCACCCTCTATTCCACACATCTGCATTTTCTGTAGAAGCCTTCCATGGGCCACCTTATCAAACGCCTTACTAAAGTCCATATATACCACATCAACTGCCTTACCCCCATCCACCTCTTTGGTCACTTTTTCAAGGTTGGGGACCTATGAAGTGGTGAGGAGTGGTTGGAGGGGAAAGAGTGGAAGTAGGGGGCATGGAGGAAGGGGGGAAGGGAGACAGGGAAGAGGGGACAAAGAGGAGGGGGGGTAAGATGGGGAAGGGAGGAGAAGGGAAAAGGGGAGTGGACGGAAGGGGAGGAGGGAAGGGGAGGGAGTGGGGGAGGGAGAGGGAGGAGGGGAGTGGGGTAGGGGGAAGGAGGAGGGGTAGGGGATGGGGAAGGAACAGGGGGATGGGAGGCAAGGCAGGGGGAGGGAGTGCATAGGGGAGGGGCTGGGGAGAGAGGGAAGGGGGGAGAGGAGGCAGAGAGAAAAGGGGGAGGTGGGGAGAGGGAGAGGAGGACAGGGAAGGAGGAAGGGTAGGAATGGGGGGAGGGAACGGGGGGATGGGAGGCGAGGCGGAGGGGAGGAGGGGTAGGGGGAGGGGGCAGGAGGAGAGAGGGAAGGGGGAGAGGAGAGGCAGAGAGGGGAGGGAGAGGGATGGAGGCAGGGAGACCCTCCTGCCGCAATGCTCAGGATTCGCTTCATAGAGGGGATGGAGAATATAAGGAGGAGGGTCCCAATATCTCTGGAGGCAGCGGGGGTGAGGGGAGGGGGTTAGTGATGTGGTTTCCCACTACACTGAGATTGGATCGTACAAGCACTCTGCAGCTGGGCTCACTGCCCACCCTCTAGTACCAGTGTATAATTCACTACTCTCCTCACAAGTGACTGAATGCCAGATGGTTATGGTCCCAAGCACTCCTGACAGACAAGCGTGGATTGTTCTGACATTCTCGCTGTTGTAACACTTTGTTTTTTTTGGGGTGGGAATAATTCTGCCCCTACTTTTTTTTAATTAAAGTTTTTGAATAATGTATATTTCCATAAAATGCATTATTTTGATACTAACTAGCTATCTTCAGAGTCTTTTAGTTAGATTACACCAGTTATGACGTGTTAAGCTTAAGGTAATAATGACAATTTTAGGTCATCTTTTCATAAACTAGGTACCTTTTGTTGTGCTTTAGGACTATTATTGTTTTTGTATCTTAGAACCATAGAACATTACAGCTCAGAAACAGGCCTTTTGGCCCTTCTTGGCTGTGCCGAACCATTTTTTTGCCTAGTCCCACTGACCTGCACCTGGACCATATCCCTTCACACTCCTCTCATCCATGAACCTGTCCAAGTTTTTCTTAAATGTTAAAGGTGAGCCCATTTTACTACTTCATCTGGCAGCGCATTTCACATTCCCACTACTCCATGTGAAGAACCCCCCCACAATACTCCCTTTAAATTTTTCCCCCTCCACTCTTAACCCATGTCCTCTAGTTTTTTTTTCTCCCATAGCCTCAGTGGAAAAAGCCTGCTTGCATTCATTATATCTATGCCTATCATAATTTTATATACCTCTATCAAATCTCCCCTCATTCTCTACGCTCCAGGGAATAAAGGTTGAATAAATTCAACCTATTCAACCTTTCTCTGTAACTCAGTTTCTCAAGTCCCAGCAACATCCTTGTAAACCTTCTCTGTACTCTTTGAACCTTTTAATATCCTTCCTGTGATTTGGTGCCCAAAACTGCACACAATACTCTAAATTCGGCCTCACCAATGTCTTATACAACCTCACCATAACATTCTAACTCTTATACTCAATACTTTGATTTATAAAGGTCAATGTTCCAAAAGCACTCTATGACTTTATCTACCTGTGACACCACTTTTAGGGAATTATGTATCTGCATTCCCAGATCCCTCTGTTCTAATGCACTCTTCAGTATCCTACCATTTACCTTGTATGTGCTACTTTGGTTTGTCCTTCCAAAGTACATTACCTCACACTTGTCTGTGTTAAATCTGTCATTTTTCAGCCCATTTTTCTAGCAGGTCCAAAACACTCTGCAAGCTTTGAAAATCTTCCTTATTGTCCACGACACCTCCAAACTTTGTATCATCAGAAAATTTGCTGATCCAATTTACCACATTATCATCCAGGTCATTGATATAGATGACAAACAACAATGGACCCAACACTGATTCCTGTGGAACATCACTAGTACAGGTCTCTACTCAGAGAAACAATCTTCCATTAACACTCGCTGGCTTCTTTCATTGAGCCAATGTCTAATCCAATCTACTACCTCTCCATGTATACCTAGTGACTGAATTTCCTAACTAATCTCCCAAGCGGGAGCTGGTCAAAGGCCTTACTGAAGTCCATGTGAACAACATCCACTGCCTTCCCTTCATCCACTTTCCTGGTAATCTCCTTGAAAAACTCTAATAGATTAAACATGACCTACCATGCACAAAGCCCTATTGACTCTCCCTAATAAGTCCCTGTCCATCCAAGTATTTGGAGATCCTATCTCTTAGTACTCCTTCCAATAATTTACCTACTACTGATGTCAAACTTACTGGCCTATAATTTCCTGGATTACTTTTTGAGCCTTTTTTAAAGAACAGAACAACATGAGCTATCCTCCAATCATCTGGCACCTCACCCATGGATACCGTCATTTTAAATATATCTGCCAGGGTCTCTGCAATTTCAATATTAGTCTCCTTCAAGGTCTAAGGGAATACCCTGTTCAGTTCTGGAGATTTATCTACTCTTATTTGCTTCAAGCACCTCCTCCCCTTTAATCTGTATAGGTTCCACGACTTTCATTCTTGTTTGACTTATTTCCATAGTCTCCACGCCAGTTTCCTTAGTAAATATGGATGCAAAAAAACAGTTTAATATCTCTCCCATTTCTTTTGGTTCCATACAAAACCGACCACTTTGACCTTCAAGAGTATCAATTTTATCCCTTACTATCCTTTTGCTCTTAATATACCTGTAGAAGCTCTCAGGATTATCCTTCACTTTGACTGCCAAAGCAACCTCATGTTTTCTTTTAGCCCTCCTGATCTCCTTCTTAAGTAGTTTCTTGCACTTTTTATACTCCTCAAGCATCTTATTTATTCCCTGTTGCCTATACTTGTCATACATCGCTCTCTTCTTCTTTGTCAGAGTTGCAATATCCCTCGAGAACCAAGGCTCCTTATTCTTATTATGATCCTTACCATGGAGAACAGTGTGATGCAATGGAAAGGTTCATAAGTTGATTGGCTGTGTGACAGGCCAAGACATCAATACCCCTTTCATGGCCTTAACTACATTCATCATTTATTCCATTTAGTGAAGGGGCTTTATCAGCCCTCACAACCTGTATGATATAGGAGAGGTGTCAACCTCACCCACACAGTGAATGTGACAATCCTGAGGGACGCCACCCCAGAAGTCAGAGCAGACGTTCTTGCCTCCACTCACTGGGGCCGTCTGGGACTAGGTTCAAACCTGGCAGTCCCTGACTCTAAGGTGGGGATAGACTGAGGCAAAGGCTTCGTTATTATCCACTGAGCCTAATAGCAAGCACGAGAGAACTGATACTGAGGATCGCAAGGAGACACCCACTTCTTGCAGGATATAATTTCAATCCATTAACAGCTCACTCTGTTTAGTAAACTGCCCTCCACCCACATTGGCTGTTGATAGCAGAATCCAGCCTCTGATCTGAACAAATCTTAGGCCAAAGTTGGTTAGACTCATTAAATCCTTTCAGTGCAAGAGACCATTCAGCCTGTTGAGTCTGCACCAACTCTCCAACAGAGTATTCTGCACCCTTCCCCCCGCCCCCCCATCTTATCTCCATAACCCCAAGCATTTGCCATGGCTAATCCACCTAATTTACACATCTTGGGACGCTAACGGCAATTAGCACAACCAATCCACCTAATCCGAGTATCTTTGGAGTGTAAGAGGAAACTGGAGCATCCGAAGGAAACCCATGCAGACACAGGAGAACCTGTAAACTCCACACAGACAGTTGGGCAAGCTGAGCCCAGGTCCCTGGTGCTGTGAGGCAGCTGTGCTCATCACTGTGCTACCGTGCTGTCCTCAGAAATGGCTGGATCAAGAAAGGAAATCATAGAGAGCTTCTCTCTTCAATGAA
This sequence comes from Sphyrna mokarran, assembly GCA_024679065.1. Lineage (NCBI taxonomy): Eukaryota > Metazoa > Chordata > Chondrichthyes > Carcharhiniformes > Carcharhinidae > Sphyrna > Sphyrna mokarran. The sequence goes on from JAGIQG010000013.1 coordinate 66,224,499, forward strand.
CAAGAGTATAGAATAAGGCAACAAGGAAAATCATTGTCAAGGTTAATATAAATGGAATAGGTAGCTACTTAATCTTTTGTAGAGAGATGTGACTGAGAGCAGAAGATGGGCAATAAACCGGAAAGGGCATGTTGGTTAAAAAAAAACTTTTCTTCTTGTATAGAAGACATTGAACATAGAACATAGAACACTACAGCACAAACAGGCCCTTCGGCCCACAAGCTGTGCCGAACACATCAAAACCTACCCAGCCGTAGACCTATCTATAACCCCCAATCCCATTGGATCCCACATACTCATCCAGAAGTCTTTTAAAAGACCCCAGCGAGTTCGCCTCGACCACCACCGACAGCAGCCAATTCCATTCACTCACCACCCTCTGAGTGAAAAACTTTCCCCTAGCATCCCCTCTGTACTTGCTTCCCTGCACCTTAAATCTGTGCCCTCTCGTCGCGACCATTTCAGCCCTGGGAAATAGTCTCTGAGAGTCCACCCTATCTATTCCTCTCAACATCTTGTAAACCTCTATCAGGTCGCCTCTCAACCTTCGTCTCTCCAGGGAGAACAGTCCCAGCTCCCTCAACCTGTCTTCATAAGGCATGCCTCCCAATCCAGGCAACATCCTCGTAAATCTCCTCTGCACCCTTTCAATAGCTTCCACGTCCTTCCTATAGTGAGGCGACCAGAACTGCGCACAGTACTCCAAGTGTGGTCTGACAAGGGTCCTATAAAGCTGCAGCATTACCTCCTGACTCCTGAACTCAATCCCTCGATGAATGAAGGCCAGTACACCGTAAGCTTTCTTAACCA